>JAQGBH010007039.1:0-11612 GCA_034698265.1 Sminthurinus aureus
CAAGTCACACAAAAACTTTAAATTTTTTTTCCAATTTGGACACTTTGACCTCGTCAATTGACCCCTAAATCAAGTCGGATTGAGTCCAAACTTCACGTAGTATCTATTTTAGCCAGCCCAAACATGCCCAAATACTAAAAACCCGGGATTTTTACGTTTGAGAGGAAACGGGTCAGCCTAATCAAAATGTGCACAGTTTTCTAGGACTTTTGGCTGTTGAATCAGTTTTTGTGACGATCCTCTGTAATTTTGGCCTTTTCTCAATCTCAAGTCAACTCCTCTTCTTGAGCAAGTGTCAGCTGAAATTCACACAGCTGGATCTTCAACTCGGGTAAAATTACAATTCTTATCGTAAAAAATCCTTATGGTTACCGTAAACCGTCAATTTTAACCTAGGACTTCCTTTGCTATCACTTGTTGACTTGTAAATGTGCCTAAAATTCTCCTTTTCTCGTTATCTTTGTGTAAATAAATAGAAATCTCAAGGAAAAATTCCAATGTCGCTCACAACTGAATCGAGACATCCGGCGGGAAATTTGGATACTCGGACAGATTTTGAAGGAGATGAAAAACCTGGAGGTTTTTATCGCGCTCTTCAACCGCTCTTTTTCTCCCTCCATTTTTGCTTTCAAACTCATTTGTTTTCTTTCCATCCTTCTTTATTTTTTCACCATTCGTCATTTCCAAGATTTTCCACTCATGGCTGTTGTCAGCGGATACGTTGCCTTCGCCTTGACTTTGGTCTATGGAGTTTTGTATGAAAAGGCCTTTTCAATCCCTGAGAAAATGAAGAGGATGAAAAATAAATTCTTGGTCTCTGCTCACAAAACAACATCCACTTCAAAATCAAAATCAAAGTCAACCCCGGAAAACAGCAATGAAAACCTACTGCGCTGCTTTCGGGCTGAAATGAAGAGAGAAATCGGGGGAAATCGGGATGTCGGGGTGAAAGTTGGAAGTTTTCACATGCTCGAAAGAGAAAGTACGCCAAATTTCGTTGATTTTGTACTCAAAAATGTTGTCAATCTGTTCGTGACTTTCCCACGATAAAGGATAAATGGTAATTTCTGTTGTATTTAGTACAACAAAAACAACAACAATAATAAAATTTACAGAGTTGAGAAAAGTAGCCGTCATAGATGCACGCAAAAAACACAGCCGTACCAGGAGTTTTGAATTTGAATTTGAGTTCTGGGGCGTACTAATTAACAATTTGCTTTCTAATCTATAATAAATATTCCAAGTTTCTTGTTTCTTTTTCAATGTTCAATAGAATAAAAATGTTGCTTCTTGATGTTTAATGAATTTTACACTGTGCGCCGGAGGCACCTTGTATATTTTACCATGTACATAGAAATTAATGCAAAATCCAGAATCCAAAACCCAGAATGCACAGACCATCAATGGAGCGTCATGTTTTAACATCCTTGTGAATAGTACAATAATCATGCATTTTCGTGTGCATCTTTTGTGTTTTCAATAATATGAAAATTTCATTCCTAACAGCATAAAAGTTTATGATTTGTTGTTAGATTTGAGCGCCTTGTGAAGTTCCTAGCGCACTTTTTGCCATCAACGCAACGTGAACGTATTTTCATGATTAATCTGCATCCCATTTCGAGACTTAAGACCTTCGCAAACTGACGTTGCATGAAAACAAAGGATTTTACATGCATGATTTAAACGCCGCTTGAAATGTTCCCAAATGCTAAACGGACACTGGAAAAAAGGCGTCTTTTTGTTGTTTTCCAAAAGTGTACAGTGTACAGTGTACAGGGAAAAATCAGAGTGAGACTTGAGACTTGTATTAAAATTGTGCCCTTCTGTCACTAGCATTTTAGTTGCGCACTGCAAAGGTTGACCTTGAAAGTTTGCTTTAGGCATCATTTTTACGTGATATTCTAATGCTTTTGTCTTGTCTGTGATCTGTGATTTTCAAAATTGTTAATTAAATTGGAACAATCAGAACTACTTATTTTGGTGAGATTTGGACGCCGTTTGAAATTCTAATGCATGTTTTAGCTGACTTCAACGACAGATCCATATTTTCGTAGGTGTGGTAAACTGCCTGATAAATACAAAATACAAACGGTGCAACAATTGACTCTATTTTTTCTATGAAATCTTCATTTAAGATGGACTAAATAAATAGAATAAATGCAGATGGAAATTTGTGTACGCGATGCTCGATGCTGACCTTTAAAATTGTTTTTGGGTGTCAAAGATGCCTGTGCAAAAATATTTAGCATCTGTATACAAATTCGTATGCTGAGGATTCTAAAAATTGCAACATCAAATAGAAAATACTTTGAGTGCAAAGTGCAAATCACCTCACCACACTAGAATCACAAAAGCAGTAAATTGTACTCAGTTATTGTTTTAAGATGGTCAGAATTACAGAAGCAAAAGATTTTATTTATTTATTTATTGTTTGCTTGTTTGTTGTGGGTTTTGAAATGTCTGGTGAGGTCACCTTTTCTCGCAGTTTTATACGGACACCCGGAAGCTGAGCAGCTGACCTTTTTTAGGGGTTTTCTATTCCCTCGATTTGGATTGTGAGTGAGTTGATGTCTTTTCAAAGAGGAACTTTGAGTGGCTGCGTATTTGCAGTTGACCTCTGGACATTTAAACGGGCGCTCTTTTGTATGAGTTCGAATGTGGTAGCTGAGATTAGACGTTCGAGCGGCAGCGTAGTCGCATCCCTGATGAGGACATTTGTACGGTTTTTGGCCCGTGTGAATCCTCACATGATCAGTCAAATGGTGCTGCCGGGAGAATGTTTTGTTGCAGTAGTCGCATGTCCAATCTTTTTGACCCGTGTGAACTGTCAAGTGAATGATCATGTTGGGCCGGTTCACAAATTTTTTTCCGCAGTAATCGCACTCGTGATCTTTTTGTCCCAGATGAATTTTCTTGTGCGTTTTCAGATGGGATTTTTGAGTGAAAGATTTCTCACAAATTGTGCAGACAAAAGCTCTTTTTCCAGTGTGAATCACTTCGTGAGATTTCTTTTTCCAATTGCTCCTGAATTTTTTGTTGCAGTACAAACACTCAAAATTCCCCGCTTTAGCTCCCGTCTTCTTCGCTTTTTCCATGTTCTCTTCCTTGACAATTATTTGGGCCAATGTCAATATTTTTTATTTTACAGCCTGAAAGTTAGAAAAAAATAAAAAACAAATTCTCAAATTAATTTTGTACCAAAAAATAAAAAATCCTTGTGCTCTCGTCAATTGTCAACAATGCATGACCTTTTACACAATTTCTAGTTCACACATTTCAAGCTTCACTGATACATTTTTTCATGGGGTAAAATCATTCGAGTCAGCTCGCAGATTTTTCTGAATATTTACTGAGAGTTAAAACTGAGGATTCAAGAGCTTGAATTTGATAAACTGACGGGAAAATGGAGACGTCGAAACTTTTTATTCAATTTCTACAAGCATTTTTAAGGACCCCGGGATTTGTCATTGAGTGGAAATTGGAAAAGTATACAACAAGCAGCTCGGCGAGTCCATGGCATTTGGCAAAGAGTCGGATTTTACGCCGACGAGTTGCCAATTGTCAACAAAAAATGCAAAAAAATTACAAGTCTTTAGTAACGATTTGAAGCTGGTCCTTTTCCTTATTTTGTGGGTCAATGTAATTTTTTTCTGAGATGTTTTAGAGTCTTATGGAACTGAATTAGATTTATACGTGGATTTATTTATTTACCTATGTCTAAAAGTAGAAATATGTGGAGGATCCAAACTTCCTGTTGCGACTTGAGGATTCAACGTCGAGCGGGACTCTGGACCCTGGATTCGGAGGATTTAAACTTTAATTTTCCACAAATATTTCCCTGCGTGCACAATGCACAACAAATCAGCAATGTAATTTGAAATCGCCGACTGTTTTGTACTCTGTGCTGTGAAATCGTGAATCTAAATGTAGGATCGGAAACCTCGAGTGCACCGCGTTAAATGTAGAATGCAGAATAAAGAATTTCGTCTCTTTTCCTTTTGCTTGCATCCAAATCTCATCCCAATAGAAAAAGGATCGAGGAAACTCCACACCAGATTTTGCCTCCCTCTTTTCCTGCTTCTTTTGTGTTCACTGTTCAAGGCAGCTGGTTGTGCTGTGCACAAAAGAGGAAAACCCAACGCTGCTCCTGGAGAATGGAGAAGGGGAAAAAGTGAGAACACGGCAGAGAAGAGCAGAGTGCAAATATCCAGAATCCAGATTTTGTCTCTGCTTTGGCTATTTAAATTCCCTACTTGAATCAAGTTGGGTCAAGTTTTTGTCTTCTGATTCTCCCTTTCGTGACGTTCATGTGGGTTTCTGCATCCAAAAAATCTCTGATTTATCATGCACCAATTTTGAGCTAGCCGCACCTCCGCAATTCTTTTCCCACCTTCCCCCACATACGTTTTTAAGTATTATTCAACTTACGTACACTCACGTGTCTACATTCTACATCATTGGTTTGGTTGGGATACTTTTCTTCTCAGGTTTTCCGGGTGGCAAACATGACTGCTGCTGTCATTTTTTTGCTGGTGACGTAACCGTAGTTTGAGAGTATTGATCCAATTTGGACAGTTAAAGCACTGGCAAACCAACTTTGCACGAAAACAAAGGATTTTACATGCGCAGTTTAAACGCCGATTGAATTATTCGTATTCCCAAATGCTAATGCACACTTCAGGTTGCTTTTTTAAATAAATGTATACGGAAAAATCAGAGTGAGATGAGTATTAAAATTGTGCCTTTCTACCGCTAGCACTTG
The DNA here is from genome assembly GCA_034698265.1 of Sminthurinus aureus. NCBI lineage: Eukaryota > Metazoa > Arthropoda > Collembola > Symphypleona > Katiannidae > Sminthurinus > Sminthurinus aureus. The sequence goes on from JAQGBH010007039.1 coordinate 4,763, forward strand.
AGTTCCTTTGGTTCGACTTTTGATTGAAATTGAACTCGAATAAGTTGCCATGGGATTCATAAGGAAACTCCAAAGGTTGAGTCACCACTCTCAGGTCACCTCACAATCCGCTGTGTTGCGGATATTTTGATATAAATTTCGAATGAAATCCTGTGAAAATGTGTGCAGAAAATGTGGACTTGAATTGTATTTTGGGACTTTTTGATCCTTTGCTATTCAACTCGGTTTCATCAAATGAGCCCAAACACCAAACACCAAAGACTTGACGTGGGACAAAACAAAATGTAAGCTCGACTGATAACATGTTTTGTGACGATTGTAATTTAAAAGAGCGTTTTAGGCATCAATTGATGTGAAATTCTAATTATGTTGTTTTGTCTGGATCTTCAAAATTGTTAAGCTGGAATAACCAAAACTAAATATTTTGGTAAGATTTGGACGCCGCTTGAACTTTTAATCCATGTTTTACTCCAAATGCATTATAGATTTCCGAAAGGTATAATTTTCCTGGATTTGATATTGCCTAGCTATTGCCTATACATTATACATGCATATTGCAAACGGTGCAACAATTGATTCTGTTTTCTATCGGAAGTTCTCACATTAAATAGACTAAATAAATATCTAGAATAAATGCAGATGGAAATTTGTAAGCTCGATGCTGACCTTTACCATTTTTAAACTGAAGACTGAGTGAAGAGTCAGCCATCTACGATGCCTACTCAATACTCAATTCTCAATTCTCAACTACCCGCTTACTGGAAGTGGTTGTTACTGCCTTTAGGCGTCATATTAAAATTTTCTGCATTATATGTGCAATTTTCCCTGAATTATCTGTACTATGATGGAACTTATTTTTAAAAACATTTTTTCATGCCTAAACCAAGGTAAATTTAAAATACTGACCAAATCGCCGGTCGCTTTGGAAAAGGTTAAGCAGTTAAGCAGTTGGTGAAAGATTTGCTGGCTTGACAAAATCTAAAATCTACAATTTACATGTAGAATCTAGAATCTAGAATCTACAAGTTGAAACAAATGCACAAACATTGCAATGCATTGCCCTGTCCTTTTGTTCTCATATCAAATATCAAGTATCCAGTACACACATTTTTTTGAAGGCTCATTTTCCTAAGCTTGACGGAATTTATATAAAACAAGCAGAAAGTTGTAAGTAGACTTACTCCATAATCTATAGTCTAAAATGGAAAATTGACTCTCCTTTGTGTGAGTATGAAAGAGGAATGTGAGGAATGAAACTTGAATATGCAAATGAGTTGGAGTTTGGAATTTGGAGTTGAATGTACAATCTACAATCTACAATCTACAAACAGAGAGAGAGAGAGCCACCCAAGTTAATAGAAATAGAACCTGGAATTTATTTAAATATAGCACATTTAAATTTACTATCAATTTTGAAACTTGAAAGGAATATCCTACAAGCTACAAACACTTTGAAGTTACCAGCAAAGCACAATACACAATATTTTTTTCCACTCCCTGTGTTCACTGTTCTTTCTACATTCTACATTCTACATGCCATATTTTTCAAGTTTCAAACTTAATGTGTTAAGGAAATCAAAAATCAAGAGCAAAAAGTAAAAGGATTGTAAAACTGTAAATTTTGAGGGGGGAAATTATTGGTTATTTATCTGTGACATTTCCTCGGAGTGAAAAGTGCCAAGGGAAAATGTGGCTTTTTATTTACATTATGACGGGAATTCCCGTATTTTTCTACGTCTTGTGGAAATGGTCCAGTGCACGGGTGAATGGAAATAATGATTATTGGCCGAAGCGAGGTGTTCCTCAAGTCCTGGAAACTAAAGATCCCAACTGTTGGAAAATATTAATAGGTTTGTCATTTTGAATTTGTTCTTTGTGGTTTAATGTGCCGATGTGGTTTTTAATTATGCTCCAATTTTCCTAATTAAATTATATTGTTATTCAAATTATTATGTATAATTATAATTTACTATTCAATTTTCAATAATAAATGCAAACCCGGGACATTATAAATTACAAATAACTAAATTGTAGGTAAAATACCGCCTAACATTGTGGATGCGGCTCGCTATAATAAATATCCGGATGCTCCGTTCGTTGGACTTTTGGAATTTAAGACTCCCATTTTAATGATGCGAGATCCAGACCTTGTCAAGAAAATGACTGTAAAAGATTTTCATCATTTTGTCGATCGGAAAAAATTTCATGCTTCTGGGGAAACCAATGACCAATTTCTTTTTAGTGCCACCGGAATAAATTGGAAGGTAAAAAATGAGAACGATGAGCAAAAGAATATCAATGAAAGTGTGAAAAACCAGAGAACCAGAAACCAGAAAAAAAATACAATGTTCTTGATTTTTGTATTTTTTATTTCTCATCCTTTATTTACTATTTATTATTTATTATTATTTGATGACTTATTCATTTTGACATTTTTAATGTTTTTCTGTACAAAGAATATGAGAGCCGCAATGACGCGGACATTTACAAGCGGGAAAATGCGTCAAATGTTTCAACATTTTGAAAAGTCCTCACAGGAGCTAGTGGATTTTGTGGAGAAGCACAACAATCCGAATCCGAATCCAAAAGCAGCTTGTGGAAATGACGAGGATGAAAAAGGCCTTGTATTGGAATTTGAGACTCGTGAAGCATTCAGCCGCTTTGCCATGGATGTGATTGGTTCAACTGCCTTTGGAATTGACAGTGAATGTCTGGTCAATGAAGAATCACCCTTTTACAAAATGGCCCGTGTTATCGAGGACAGGCCGGGGTTTTCTTTATCCAAGTTCCTGGTCATCCGCTGCTTTCCAAAATTGTCAGAGTTGCTCGGAATTCATTTTGATCCCCAAAAACCCATCCAATTCTTCACCACCATTCTTGGTCGCCATCTAGCGTCAAGACAACAGCAACAACAAGATTACGATGACGAGGTGAAAAATGCAAGTGGCAACTCCAAGAAAGGCGTACCTTCTGATTTCCTCCAGCTGATGGTACAAGCTCAAAAACAAAATGAACAAGTTAAACAAGATGAAGATGACCCCAGTTTTGAACGGGACGCCAAAATTCAAAATCCAAATGAAGGACAAGATTGGATTTCTGACTCTGTTATCATTGCCAACAGTTTTGGCTTTTTCATCACTCAATTCCTAAATACAGGTCAATTATTTATTTATTTATTATTATAATACTTTCAATGATTTTCCATTTTTATGCCTCAAAATTAATAGCCCAATTAGCTACATGAATTTTAGCACTTTTGAATTAAATCCTAATTTTTTATGACGCTCACGCTGACACTGAGAAATTAATGTTTCTATGATTTTCTATGTTTTTCTATGACTGTAACAGAGCCAGTTTTGACCACGGCCGCCTACCATCTCGCCATCTATCCCGAGTATCAACAGCGCCTGAGAGAGGAAGTTGATCGAATTGTGGTGGACTATGATGGAAAAGTGACCTATGACGGAGTGGTCAAAATGACCTTTTTGGACATGTTCATTTCTGAATGCCTCCGACTGTACGCTCCCGTCACTCGCTTCCGAAGAATAGTTACCAAAGAGTACACAATTCCGGAAATTGGAGAATATCCTCAAGTCACTTTGCCCCTCGGCTCGGTCGTCTATTTTCCAGTGATGGCATTTCACAAAGATGCAAAATATTGGCCAAATCCGGATGTTTTCGACCCAGAGCGATTTAATCCAGAGAACAAGGCCGAGAGACATCCCTATGTTTACATGCCGTTTGGACATGGACCGAGATCATGCGTACGCTCATTAAATCATTGATAAAACGGACAAAGTTGAATATTTACATCAATACGAAAATAATAAACATTGGCACACAGTAAAACAGAAAATGAGCATGTTTTGTGTTTTTTTTCCATTTTCAGATTGCCATGCGATTTGTCCTCACAGAAATTAAAGCAGCTGTGGCTCATCTCGTTTTGCGATTTGAAATTCGGACTTGTCAAGAAACGACAATTCCAATGAAATTACATGGTAAGTTTTTCTTTTCCCCTTTACAAATTATCTGTAGAAACTAGAAAAAACTTGTAATTTGTGTCTATTTTTAAATTGTTTAAAACCTGTAATACGAATATATATCTTCAATTTCCATGGTCCGTGATGCTTACTAATTTTCATTTTTGAATTTTGAATTTCAAAAGAAGTTAACGGACAGCACAGACCAGCGGCCGGCCTTAAACTTGCCCTCGCAAAACGAAACTAATCACCAATCAGGCTCAATGTTCACTGTTCAAAAGCTTCAATTCTTAAGAAAATTCTACGATAAATATATTATGCATTTATATTTAACATTTATTCTACTCTATAATTGAGGGGCTTGGGATGGAAAGAGCGTTTACAGATTAAATTGAACACAACGCAAAAGCTCTTTTTATCCCAAGCCCCTCAATTGCATTTTTTCAAATATTATCTCAAATTATACGATAATTATTTAAAGTTTCAAGGTTTATGCTTCAAGTTATTCAAGCCCATGCATTTTTTTCAAGCACATGTTGATTCAAGAAAATATAAATAAATCAGATTTTAAATCAGTTTTGTTTCATTTACTCACAAAAAGCCACATAAAAATTATTCATCACAATCATCATATGAATAAAAATCCTCAAAATCTTAAGGAAGCCAAACGGCGGCTTCAATTCAAAAATACGTAAATTTTTCATCATTCTGTTTTCTGTTTCGCATTGTTGTATTTTTTTTGTGCATTTACCCTACAGTGCCGGATTTAGGCATAAGCAAACTAAGCAACCGCTTAGGGCGCCAACGATGAAGGGGCGCAAAAATCGAGGAAAGAGGGCGCAAAAATAAAGAAAGAGGGGCGCAAAATTTGACAAAGAGGGCGCAAAAATTAAGAAGAAGGACCAAAAATTTCAAAACACGCCATAAAATCGAGAAAAGTGCCATGAAATCGATAAATTTGCCACAAAATCGATAAAATTGCCAAAAAACGGTTACAAGTGTGAAAAAATTGAAAGCAAGGGCAAAAAAAGCAGGGTGCTATATTTTTTTGTGTTAGGCGCCATTGTGCTTGCGTAGGGCGCCAAAAACGTTTGCTTAGGTTTTGCTTAGGGCGCCTAAATTCAAAGACCGGCCCTGTTCCCCTATGATTGAAAGGATTTCTTAAAGGGGCATAATGAGGCAACTGGTGTAATTCTCTGACACGAGATGTCTCATGTGTCGCGCTCGGTTTGAATGTTCATCATGTACATTCGTAGACCCCAAAATCCACTTAGTTATTATTAAATTTAATAACTTTTTAAATACTAAACTTTAATTGACAAAAGTGGGCTCAAAAAATCGGCAATGTTCTGTAGAACAATGTCTACCTAATTAAAAATGTTGATAATAAATATTACGATTGTAATATTTAAAAATCATTTCCTTTTTAAAAAGTATCAATTTTAATTGACGTTTTAACTAACTTAAAAATTAAATTATGATTTTGAATTAGGTAGGCGTTCAAGGGCATGCATTTATCTTTCAAATGAGCCAACTCTCGTTAATTTTGGTTTAGATTTGACAAAGAAATAGGATTTCTCCCAGAACCGTTTTTGCAATGCTTTTGCTGTATGCATTAGGCGCCTTTAAAATCCATCCGCTTACAATTAGCAATTAGTCAAGTCAAGTTGCACTTGATCCACAACCGGAAATGCAAATTTACCTAAAATTTACTGTGGTGGTGATGAAGCCTGGATTAATTAGGAATGGTGGAAAGGAGTTGAAAAGTAGAAATAATGTGTGTTTTGATTTTTGATTTTTGATGGTGCGCCGAAAATCGCCGGCTGCCAGTGAAACCAAGACAAGCCAATCGCATGTACAATGCACAATGTACAATTTTAGCCAGTTCTCAGTTTGTTTTGATATGAAAGGAGGATTGAGTGTTGAGCATTAGCTTCAACGTTGGACGACTAATGGATTAATTAACGTGCAAGAGAGTAAAACACAGAGGTACTGGGCGATGAATTGAGTTGAGCAGACTGGAACTGGCGAGTGAGCATAAGTTAAAAGCTGAGTGCTTGATTTAATCACAGATAAATTAAATTAAAGTGCTTCTGGTTGTGGCTTCTCCGAAATTTGGAAATCAATAACTTGTTTACGTAAAACCAGACCAAACTACAACCTGGAGTTGAATTTTCTTTCCGTGTCAAGCCCCGTTCGTTGTTCGTTGCGTAGCAACAAAAGAGCAAACACACGAGCCAAAGTTTTAGTCTTCCGTGTCTCAAGGTTTTAGTACAGTCCAAATCCAAATCCAAATCCAACCCACTCAATTTTCTCCAGAGTTTCCAGTTGTTTGATTCTTGTGTAATGTGTCTTTGGGCTGTTGCAGATTCTAGATTCTAGACATTTTGAATTGTGAAGCCGGACTAAATAAATAAATGAAGTTGAGTCTATCAAATATCAAAGCAGAAAAGTTTTAGAGCGTATACAACAAAACATTTGGCGCATCTTCATTTCGAAAAATTCAACTGTCGGGTAATTTATTTTATTCTCATGTGAAACTTCAAATTCAAATATTAGGACATAAAACAAAGGGTCAGAAAAAACGGAACAAAACCCCAAACTTTGGACCTTTCGACCTTTGGAAAACTGTATTTTTTTGCTAGATTACCATAAATACTAAATTTAAAAAACTCACTCTATTTTGTTTTCACAGTCAAAGTAAATAGAATAAAATCCTTTGATTCGGATAAACGCGGATAAATTTGGGTTCAGCAACAGAAAAGATGGATGGAGAAAATGAAAAATTGCGAATGGAAATGGAAATGGAGCTTCGATCAGATTCAGATTCAGATGAAAATGGAGCTACAAAAATTACTTTCAGCAAACCT
>JAQGBH010007040.1:0-11605 GCA_034698265.1 Sminthurinus aureus
CTAATTTGCAATGTCTTGTTGCTCGCGTAAGAACTAACATCGAAATGAATATATACTGGAAATTTAGTGGCTCGTGGAGATTTGGACTAAATTAGCCAATTTTGTCCAGGTGCACACGGTATTAATTCTGTAATTTGAGCGACAGGCTTGTTTCAGAATCATTGGCGTCGTTTAAAATCTAAAATGCTCTAATCAAATAATTAAATGTGGACATGTAGGGTATTTACGTTGTACGATTTACACATATTTCAAAACAAACTTAAAAGGCCAATTTCCTCTGGGACACACAAAGAACAAAATAAAGAACAGGGTACGAAAATCCAAATTGGCCATGTAATGACAAAATAATTTAGCAAAAACAAAAACTGATGAGCCCGTGTTCCTTGGTTGACAATTAACAATCATTCAAGTATTACGTCGAATCTAGAACCTAGAATCTATAATAACTTTATATCCATCGCAATAGTAAACTCATGGATTTTTGTCTTCGTGTTTGAGGGGTGATTGCAGTAATTTGTGTCATGTTCCTTGTTCATATTCAATGTCTAATGAATTCCAATTTCGCATTTAAATCCAATGATTTTAGTCCTGGTTTTTGTTTTTGTTCCACCGCCCAATTTACCATTTACAGCTCAATTTCAATTAAAATCCATTTGTCTCTAAAGCTTACAATTTATTTGATTTTTGAATGTATTCCGTTTTGGATTCAGAAAATGGCTGTTTTCATAAAACATAAAATTGTTACATGACGGCTCAAACCAATTTGAAATCAAACGAGAGGATGAAAATTGCCGGTTGTCCGTATCCAGTTAAAATGGGATGATTCATGGGTGCAGACACCAACTTAATTCAATTTAAAAGAACAAGGAAGAAAAACACGTTTTTGGAAAAAACAAAATAAGCAAATTCTGCCTCTGACTTTGCTGATGTCTCATGACGAATGACGAATGACACTTGCAAAAATTCACATACAAAATTTTGTTTTTTCTACAAAAAAGTCTATAAAAGGCTATTTTTTGTATAAACTGTTTGCTGGTGTAAAATAAAAATGATTGGGTCCATATGCAAATTTGGGCAAATTTGAATTTGAATTTGAAATTGGTTTCATCTCAGAGAAAAAAGACAAGACACAAGTAATGCAGATAAAGAATGAACAATAAAGATCAAAGTATACATCGAATACATTGATTATTGATGATTGATGAATATTGAATAAAATGAATGGAATAAAAATGGAGAAGGAAACTGAACTTGATTTGAAACCGTAGTTTATTCGTGTGTATTTGCTACATTTATCTGGCTTTTTTTCATTTTCCATGTCCCACAGCTCCACAGTTCAACAGATCAGAGCAAGTTTCAAGTCGACGAGTAGAAAAATTGAACAGGTTTCCCTTTGTGCTTATGTTTGTGACGACCCAGCCAAAACAAGATAATAAATTACACTTTTTTCCCCAATGTCAACAGTCCAGACTCCAGACTCGAGGCTCGAGACAAACTGGATTCTGGATGCGAGTCAATGATCAATGATATTTTCCATATCAGCTTAGCACACTTTAATTTCTAGAGTTTCTGACTCTGCTTTTGGGAAGGAAAAATATTCAACTTTAGTCTTCAGTCAAGAAATAGAATTTCTATCTGTAAAGATGGAATCAAAAGATCCAGAGACGGAAAAATGTGACAAAAACACAGTCGGAATGGATATCGGGAAATCCGACCTCCCTGCAAAACGGAGCATTTTTCACAATTTTTCTCTCGCCAAATTTGGCATTGGCATCGACATTGAGCCGGTCGCACTAATAGTTTTTATAAATCGTTCCCTTTTCAGACTCATTCTGACGGATCTACTCTTTTTTCAAGCGTGTTTAAATCGGACCACCCTGGAGAAATCCTTTGACTTGGAATTGAAATCCGAATCCGAATTCGAATCGCAGTGGGAATACTGCATGATGTAAGCAAAGTACAGCATAAATAGCTTATATTTATAACTTTACAGGTTGTTTAATCTTGTTCTTTTGTATTTTTGTAGAAATAAGACGACGGACAATGAAGTAGCAAAGGCGATCGCGAGCATCAATATCTGGAAAGAGGCGCTGGAGTGCGCAATTCGAATATTTCCGATTCTTCTGCTTGGTGCTTGGAGCGACCTCTATGGACGAAAAACCCCCCTCATTTTCGCCATTCTCGGATACATTTTATCCTACCTGAGTTTAATCATCATTTGCGCGGGATTCCCTCTGGCGTCACCAGAAACAGTTGCCGTGGTTGCAATCCTCCCTCTAGCGGTCACTGGGGGAAGTGAAGCTGCAAGAATATTAGTGATTAGCTACATTGCGGACACGACATCTGTTTCCAACAGGACTATGAAAATCGGAATTGTCAGCGCTTTCATGCACCTCGGCCTGTGAGTCAACACTAAATGAAAAACATTATAATTGAAAATTCTATTTTATTACCTTTGACCTTTGTTACCTCTAAATTTGACCTTTGACCTTTAAAGGTCCACTGGTTTTGGATTAGGCGGGCTGCTAAAGAAAGCGGGCTGTGGCTATATTCCCCTTTTTAGCATCGGGCTCACTCTACAAACCATCGCCCTGATTTACACAGCATTTAGAATAGAAAACGGGGAAAAAGAGCATGTCAATTCAAGTCCAAATACAGATCAAAGTTGTACAATTAAAACGAAAAAATTCAAAAGGATGTTCGCCTTGAAAAATATAAGCGACTCAGCCAAATCTTTTTTCAAAAGGAGGGAAAATGGAGTTCGGAAACAGTTGATACTTTTAGCCGTCGTCATGATGTGTGCCACGGCTTCTATCGCGGGTGACTACTTTTCTTTAAATGTTTACGATAAATACAAATTTTAATAGACAAAAACACTTTTTTTCCCATGGCAACCTGATTTTTTCTATGCTTAATTTTTTAGGTGAAATGTCAACGCTTCAGCAGTTTTCATACAAGTCTTTGGGTTGGAAGACTCAGGATTATGGATATTTTGGAGCATTTCGCCTGCTTTCATCAGTCATAGGTCAGACGAGCTTTATTTTTGTATTGAAGAAATTGTTCGGCTAATTTATGGCTTAAAAATTTTACTGCTACTTTTAATTGTGTTTTTAGCCAGTTTATTTGCGCTTTCAATCCTGGTGAAAAAATTTGAGATGAGTGATCCGATTTATGGAACGATTGGATGTCTAAGTCGAATTGGGTACGTAAAATTGTGTTAGGATGTTTTTATTACGTGACCTCTGACCTTTTAAAGATTTGACCTTTATCTTCCAATTTTTGCGAGTACAGCGGGACTTTGATATGGGCGCTATTTGCGGACCGAACGTGGATAATGTATTTAGGTGAACCAATCATGATTTATAAACTCAAAAAATTCTTTGCACAAAAAAGGAAACAATTATTTTGACCTTTGACCTCATGACTAAATTTCCAAAATTCCAGGAGCAACCGTCACCTCGATGAGTAACCCCATTCAGACAGCAGGTCGAGCTATTGTGTCAAAGATAGTTCCACGGAACGAGATTGGTAAAATTAATTCCCTCATTGGAATTTTGGCAACGACGCTGCCTCTTCTCACGAATTTAGCCTACACCACAAGTTTTCGCGTGCTATTCGATTCATTTCCCGGCGGATTCTTCTTTATTTCAACGGCTCTCTCAATTCCTCCTCTTTTCATCTTTCTGTGAGTTTTGTGCAGCTTTCCAATTATGATTTCAATGTGCATTTGCTTTTTTGTGTATTGTACAAGAATTTTTTAAACGAAATTTTAGATTTTTTTACCGCTCGCTTGTTTTGAAGAGCCCAAAATCAGCAGCAGTCGCAGATTCAACAGTTGTGCCTCAGAAAAACCAAGACCAAGACGAAGAGAGTGGAAACTGGGAAACAAAGACTGAAACGATCAGTATCAAAACGGAGACGGAACCTGAAATTGAAGTGAATGTAAATGTACATGTTGAAATGCAAACAAAACCAACGGAAATAAAATAAAGACAACAGAATTTTGACTACGAGTTACGACTTGAAAATTCACTGTTTTCTCTTTCCTCTTGTGTCTTGGACTTTTTACTCACGATTCAAACAAAAATTATTATTATCATTTATCATTATTATTATTATCATTTCATGTTGAATTAGGAATCAGTGGTCACTAGTCACAAATGTAGTCAACGACTATTCGAACTGTGGTAAATTTTGAAACCTGCTCAACTGGAACTTTAATTTTGAAGTCCTGTTCAATTTGTCATATTATGTTGCCCTTGGAATTCTGATCCACCCCGTAGTCGACCCAATTCTCGTCGGTTCCTGGTAACCTGGGCTTGCCCACAAAATCCTGCACAATGTACTTAATGTGCTCCTCAGCTGCAAATCGATTTAGATCTCCGTTCCCATCGCACCGTCCTTCTGCAAAACACAAAACACAAAACACAAAACACTATTTAAGTTTCAAGTTGAAAAGAGTCAATTGCAAAATATCCAAATTTCCAAATCTTTCAAAGAACGTTGACAAAAGACCACACCAAAAAGGGGATCAAAAGTACAAAACTGCATCATTTTATTTTGTTTACTTACGTCCTTAATGGTCTGGGAGGACTTCTCGGAATTGAGAGCTCAATTCCGCGAAGCCCTCGGGGCAGAGAGAGTGAATGGAAAAATTAAAGGGATTAAGTCGCTCGGCCACCGTCGACCTTTTTCCCTTCTATCGTTTATGGGATTAAGCTCATTTGCATAAATGAACCTTCTATTGTTTTTTTGTTTATGCAAATGAGCTTGAACGCATAAACAATAGAAGTGAAAACTAACATGCTATAATTTTTGTCATTTTTATTTTATTTTAAAGGTTGAACTCATTAGACGTGATTACACAGCCAATAATGGATGGGAAACCTTTTTGTCTTATGAAGATCCACAAAAAGATATTTTGATTGGATTACTTCGACTTAGAAAATGTACAAGTACCTTCCGACCGGAATTAAAAAATGCATCTATCGTCCGAGAACTACATGTTTATGGCTCTGTTGTTGCTGTTAATGATAAAAATCCTAAAAATTTTCAACATCAAGGTTTTGGAACACTATTAATGGAAGAAGCAGAAAGAATCGCAAGAGATGAACATGGTAGTTCCAAAATGAGTGTAATTTCTGGTGTGGGTACTAGAAATTATTATAGAAAACTAGGATATGAACTTGATGGACCATACATGAGTAAAACTCTTTGAAGAAATTTTTTAAATTATTTGACATCATTTTTATTGGATCCAAAATTCAAGCAAGAATACAAAACAAAATCTGTTTTTATTTGTATCAATGTGATTTTTATTATTCTTAATCTTTTATGAATGAGAATGTATGAATTGTGTACATATAACAAATATAATATAACGTTATATTACTCCGGATGTAATATAAAAATATATTATGCATGAGAATAAAAATACACATGGTGTAAGTATGTGTCTTTTTGTGAAACAAGAATCAAATGGAAATGGACTTTGAAGCATAATATATTATCATGAAGCTATAATAATATGAAGCATACACAAGAAAATCTTTATTTCAAGATCATGAATCATGAACTATGAATACACTAACTTTTTGATGAAGAATAATAGAAAGAGAGATCAGGGTCTCCAACAGACAACGGTAATGTTTTTTTTTTCATTTATCCCATTTATTTTTATCTTTTATCATTTTTTGACATCGGAATAAAAATAAATGTAAATTTTAATTTAGGTACAACGTTCTCTCATAATTAATGAGTTAAGATTATAATATTAACGACTCTACAGTATTTTCAACTTTAAATATATATTTATAATAATATGTATCTTAGATATTACATAATAATCATTTAAATTAATAACTAATCTAAAGTTCGTACTTATCCACGTTTAGGTTTTTATATATACATAATATGTATATCGTACAATACAATATACAATCCATACTTATTTTAATATTATGTTGGCGAATATTACATTTGTTGTTTGTTTTCCTATTTAAATAATGAATATCATTATGTGTGTGTTTATATATATATGCATAAAGTGCATTAGTTTGTCCATTCATAAAAATTCATTTATCGAGATAATAATATAATAATCATAATTTGTTGTAGGTTTTATGTGTGTTTGTGTTACTCCATCATAACATTGGCTTTATGTATTTTTTTTTGTATCGTAAAGATTTGAATCTTATTTTTCAACATTTGTATCTCACATATATTTTGTAGGATGAGAATTGATACATATTGTAATTTCAGAAAGAATTTGATGAGGGTATATAATAATAATATAGAAAAGCAAATCCATAATATGTTGTTGTTTCGATAGATTTTTTCACAACCATGAAAATATTTTAGTACAAAAGTAAACTTTCAATTCAATTATTATTATTTTTAAAAATCAGTATAATAATATTACATATATATAGTACTTTTTCCTGTAGATAAACTCGATATTTTTGTACTGTCAAAATAAAACTGAAGGAAAAATAATAAGTTCTAAAGTCATGAAAACATAAAATACACATGAAATAGTTAGTAAATAATATCATGTGCTAAACATTATTTATAGACACCAAAAACAAAGAGAAAAGAGACAATAATATAAGAGAACTCTGGAACATTATAAAATGTTCTAAAATTTTAGGAAATAAAATAATGTATTCAATCAAAACTATAATAATAATATTAATACATTATCATAGCTGCATCATGGAAATAATACCACAATATTTTACAAGACATGTACATGATTGTGTTTGTGTAGTAATAATATATTATATTATTATGATTATTGATTTCCTTTCACTCTTTTTGACACAACTTTGATTTCGTGAAATACATAAAATGCGAAAAAGAAACAAACCGAGATACAAAATAACAAATTATTAATTAATGAATGGCACGAGGCTACACATAAGTTAGAATACTAATAATAATATAATTATGTAGTAAACGCATTAAAATTATGCAGTATTTTCACGTTAGTTTTATCCCATCCTTTCTACCAATTTTCTTTCTTTGTGCGAATCAGTATTACAAGTACGATACAAATATTATATTACATCTTCTTCTGGTTTTTGTTTTTTTACATGTTATTTATGACCATATAGATAGTAACAATAATGAATTCTTAAATAATATCGTACGCAAGCTTTTTGGTTATCCATTTTTGTGCACTTTTATAAAATATTCGCAACTAAAAATACAATAATATGTTTATATATAGTTTGTTTTTTTTTGTATAGTATACTGACTTTGCATCTTTCATTTCCTTTTTGCTCATTTTTGGCAAGTATAATTGCTGACTGAACAAAGATGAAAAAATTAACAAAACGTTTTTAACTATATTATGCATATACATATTTTTTTATTGCAAATATAAACAAACAAAAACATTTTGTTGGTTGAAATAAACGGGAACAAACTATGCGTCGCCAATAAATTACGAAAACGTTGTTTTTTTGTTCCGAGCTCATAAACAGTACTTTCTCCAGTATGATAATAATTAGTAACAACATAAACAAAATACTAGAACAATATAGTAATAATTATATATATTATTATTAGTACAATATATCAATCTCTATTGTAGGACTTTATTTTATACCCCAAAATTGACCAAATTCTCTCTACATTATAATTAAAACATTTGCGTCTTTATTTTTTATGTAGATGTAAAGTACATATAAAATTTTAAAGAAATTTTAACATTTCCATCAATTTTGTTCTTGCACGTAACCAGATGATACTATTTTGCCATTTTGAATAAAACAACTTAATATACGAATAACATAATATTATTATAATACATACGTAATAAGTATTTTAGTAAAATAATTTTACTACTAAATAAAAGAAGAAGTTTTCGAGTTCGATTCGTTGTTGTAGCTTTTTCTACACAGAGTGCAATAATATAATAATTCTCGCCATTTATCGAATTTTCTATTTGCAAACGAGATGCGATAAGCATACCTACATATATGATTAAAAATTCATAATGGAAATGTAGTTTGTTAAAACAATAATAAAATGTGTGTAAATAGACTTGTAAGAATACAATGTACGTGTATGTATGGTAAATGGTAAAGCTTTCTGCTCCTCTCTGTTTCTTATAATTTTTTGTAGAAAATATTACTGACAAAATCTTTTAGTTTTAAAATTTTCATACAACTGTTTTTTTGTAATGATTAAGATAGAAATATAACAATAATATCATTATTATTATTATGCTATTATTACTTTTGATACAATCAATGTGATCAATAATGATTCTTCTTGATTTATTTTTCAGTTTTATCAGCAGTATAATATTTTTTTTATTTTGCATTTTTCTTTTCAAAGTAAGAAGTACTTTATCATTTTTTACTGGAACAGTAAGAAAATTTCTGTTCGCTTCAAGTATTTTTGATTTGTATCATGTATAATAGTATTATTTTGTTTTTCAATGTTATAGCCTAGGTACAAAGTGTTGTTTTTTTTAGAATTCGACATTTTTAAGACATCCAAGTATGTATTTTACGTTATATTCTAATATCTTTATTCATTATAAATGTTTTTATTGAAAGATCCAGTTCGGTCCGTTTGTATAGTTTCCGTTATTTTTTCTTTTTCATGAAATTGTATCCAGACAGCACATTTTCTACTACACTATATATAATATATTATTATATTATTATATTATACCATCATCATTTTTATTGTTTACGAAAACAACGATCAATATAACATTTAGTTATTAATCATAATATTATTATTATGTATAGAATTTGGAGAAAATTTGTCTATTCTGGGATAATTTTCTGTAATGTATATAAGGTATATAGAGGAGAAAAGAGAGAAAATTCCTAATTCTTTTGTATTTTTCTATTGTATAAGTATGAAGTATATTTTTATACTTTCTTATCTCTTATCTCATCGATAATAACGTCTCATAATATTATAGATATAGAAGTATAGTTTTTATACCCAAAATATCGAGTTTTGCAACTGAATTTTGTGTTTGTATGTATATATATATTTGAGATCAGACGTACAATAATTAGTTATGTAAAGATGACATAATTTAATGTTTAAAGATTGTTTTCTTCTGCAAAAAACGGCAGTTTTTAAACTATACACGTATTTAAACGTTTCTATTACACACATAGATTTATTGATATATTGATAACAAACATGAAAAACATTTTCCAAATTTTCCTATGTATATATATTATATATGTACGTTAAAAAATTGTTATCACGTTAGTAAATTTCTAATAATAATATAATGACAAAAACTAGAAAAGTTTTTGCCATAATATATATGAAAATTCAGTTATACCTATAAATAGTGAGTACAAACTAGATTTTTCTAAACACATTTTTAATCTATAACATATGTAGTTCCATAATAATAATGTAGCATATAGTAATATTTAAAAGTTCAAAGAAATTAATAGTTTCATGCACGTATTTAATGTCTAATATAATATAGTATAGTCGTTTTTTCTACAAATACAATTCTTCTTTTTAGAGTAAAATTGTAAAACGTTTATTTCTATATTTTTCAGTATGTAGACTATAAATATATTATGTATGCAACTATATTTTCAGTATCCCGATAATAGACACATTATATATATTATTATACATAATCATGCTACCTATATGTGTATGTTTTTGTAGCCTAAAATACATATACATGTTACATATATTATATTATTTACTAAATTTTAAATTACTGTACATGTTCACTAGGTAGGTAGGTGCTGATTGTTTGTCCTCATCTCATGGCATAATATGTAGTTATATGTTATATATTATGTAGTTCACCTAATAATTAATCTTTTATAAGTAATATTTAAATTATTTGTTAGGTTTATTATAGTTTGTTGTGTGTGTTTATCCGGCCTCCAGTATTTCATTTTTTTTCTGTTTGTTTTTTAAACAGGTATTTATAGTGTCAATTTGTCATTATAGTTGTGTATAGTTAGGTTTTTAGTTTTCATAACTAACAAAAACGATAATACAACAACACATTCAATGTATGTAATTCGGAATTAGTCTCGCTCACATATCATGTGTACGTATATAAATATGTCCGTAATAAACGTTTTATAGCGATCTTTGTTTGCGTATGTGTAATGTATAATATACCATACTTATTACAACGAAAACACGCATATTACTATTTACTATACAGTATCTAGATTTTGGACGAGTTATTAGGTATATAAGCTTATTATAATATAATTTATACATAATCAAAGTTTTCTTTGGACAACATATTGCGTAAATATGATTGAATAGTGAATAGTACATAATAAAATATATATAGACAATCATCAGAAAAAAACTTCATCAAACAATAAAGTTTTGTATAAAAAAAAATAACAGAGTATACGGATTATTAGCTATTAGCAATATTTTGAAAGCGTAAATAGAAACGATAGATATATCTATATAGTAAAATAATAATAACATTGATTATTTTGTATAAATGGTATTTCTTTTGATAAACTACATAATATATTTTTATAGTATAATATTATGTGTTTTGAGTTGTATAATATTTATCGAATAAAATAATTAAAAGGTAAACATATGTATGATAATTAAAGCATAGACATATGAATATAATATTGCATAAGTCTTGGAAATAATGTAATAATAATGATTATTATAACTAAATTATAAAGTAACATTTGTGGATGTAATAATCATATAAGACTGAGAACTTAAAGTTGATTGTTGAGAACAATAAAAAAAATCTCTGAAGAGAGAAGTACAGTTTGTATTGAAAAAAATCATTGTCTTAGTTTTTTAAAAACTACAATATAGTAATAATATATATAATAGGACCATACCAGTATGATGAGTTTGTGCATTGTGCTTTTGCTTTTAACTTTTATTGTACATGTTTTGTGATGTTTTCCATAGCAACCGTCACAATAAAAGTTAAAAGCAAAAGTACAATGCAAGTACAATGCATACTGGTATGGTCCTAATAAAATTTGTATCTGTATAGTGTATAATGTACAAAGTGTGTACAAGTAATATTTTCTCTATTTTCATTTTTTCTCTCATTATTATCGTATTGGAAAATTTTTGAATGTCATAAGACTTGCAATCATTCACTGTTCGCTGTGCAGTCTCATCATGAGTTTGTTATATCCTATAATGAATTGGCATTCACATTTTAGTTTTTCTATTGTGTATTGTGTATTACACACACAAATATACGCACAATACGCATTAGTATCTTTCATCTTAGATTGCATGTCCAAAACAACATGATTGAAATAAAAATTGATATTGATTAAGTTTATGGAAAATTAGAAATCTTATAGTTTGATTTAGAGCTCCTTATTTCACTTTTATTCATAATTGTACAATGAAAATTTGATAGCCACATAACATGTACATTGAAACCATTTTTTTACTCCATGCTTTAGATGTGCAGCACTGGACGTTATAATATTTTTGTATTTTGTCATAATTTAGGTGCATTTAATCTCATGGCCACAAGCAAGTGTGAAAACTTTAATAAATTATGCATAAAAACTACGGAATTGGCAAACCAAACTAACTTGAAAATTGAGCATTGAACAGGCATTCAGTA
>JAQGBH010007041.1:0-11604 GCA_034698265.1 Sminthurinus aureus
CTGTCTGTGCACATTGGGGCAATGTGAGACTACGAAACTATAGCCATCTAGCGACCACATTTTGAACTCGTTGTGAGGCTTCGCAGTATTTAGTCCCATTATGCATAGTGACACTGGGGCAATGTGAGACGTCGCAGTATTTAGTCCCATTATGCATAGTGACACTGGGGCACTGTGAGACTTCACAGTATTTAGTCTCATAATGCATAGTGACACTGGGGCACTGTGAGACTTCACAGTATTTAGTCTCATAATGCATAGTGACCATGGGGCAGTGTGAGATTTGCGCAGTATTTAGTCTCACTATGCATAATGAACCCATCTTGTTTTCCAATCATGTCTACTAAATTTAATTAGTTGAATTCTTTTGCTGAGGAGCTGACCAAAAAGGATTGAGCAATTTGAAAGTTTGAAAGTCAAATCGCTTGATTTGACTTTTGAACACGATCCGGAATCCAAAATTCACAATGACCAGATCACATCAATCTTCATTTTAAAACACAAAAGAATGAATTAAACGCATATCGAAGTACAGCAACTTCCCGTGTAAACTGTCACTCTAAAAAATCCCAATGTTTTTTATTTGCATTTTCCTTCCACAGGAAAAAGAATCAAGAGCCCGCGAAACAAAATCAACTGGATTCATCTTTGAGCCTTTGCGAACTCCAGATTCCAGATTCCAGAGAATCTGTATATGAGTCTGAAAATGTGGAGCCACTTCAAGAAAGCCAATTTGAGGAAAATGGAAACGAGTATCTGAAGGTCAAAGTCAAGAGATGAAAAATTCCAGTGAATGCGGAACAAAAATGTTTGAAGAAACCGGTTGAAAAGTCATGTTTTGGGTTCCTTCAAAAAGAAAAACAAATTCACACATTCACACATTCAAAAAAGTTAATCCTCCTGTTAATTTCTGACTCTTTTGTCATCGGGATTCACTGTTAACAAGGTTTTGCATACTTTAGAAAATTTGTATGGCTTTATCGTTTGTCATTTTGAACTGCTGATTATTATGGAAAAAAAATTGAAACTAACCCGTGTTTTCCTCGCTCTCAAAAATAGCAAAGGCAGAATTTCCTTTTATTCTCCTTTTCACTGGGTCTTTGAAAGGTTTGTTGTGCTTCAAAGTGAAGAAGAAAAGGGAAAAACAGTTGAAATGTCAGCTCAAACTCAAATTCAGGTTCAGGCTCAAATCAGTCTGACTGAAAATTTCAATGCCATTTCAAGTATCAGGCACAAAACAGGAACTTGTTGTTGAAACGTTTGGGATTTGATTCAGCAGTTGTGACTCATCGTGTTGTTTTTCATCTGCTCCATTTTCACATAAAATTTTACGACGCTCCTCGATCACTCAATCACTCTCGTCAGCAGATAACAAACAAGAAACAAGAAACAAGAAAGATACTTGAAATTGGATCCTGGAAGAAGGACGACAGAATTTTGAAACTTGAGTCGTGCCGATCCATCCATTTTAAATCCTGCTTATATTACAAATCGTGACGTAAGTTAGATGTAGATTTTTGTGTTGTGGAGTTTGGAGTTTTGTTGACGTTTTCAGTCTACTCTCAGTCGTTTTGTAGTCAACTCGTTGGAAATTATAAAACATTGGACTCGTTGTGATTCTCTTTTGTCGCTATTCCTCTTTTTCCCTGTGTTGTGTGTTGTGTTCTGTGCTCTGCGTACAAATACAACTACAAAGGTCGTCTTGAGTCGTTTGATCCTTTATTTAAACCACACAAACTTCCAATATTTTAATAGATGTTGTTTCTACTTTTTAAAACGGATTTCATTTTACACCCCTCAAGTGCAAACAAAGAATTTGACATTTCCCATAATTTTATCAGCCGTTGTGTTGAAAGCTTGAAATCTGAAAGTTGATATGTCAAAGGATCAGAAAAACAAATCAAAGGTAAAAACAACATGAAAATTTGGATTTTTTTTATCCTCAAAGTTCATGTGACTCGGCGCAACTCCAGCTCCAAAACCACAACCCTTCAAAATATCCATGAATTTTATCACCAACGATAAGAATAAAATTAAGTGCAGCCAGAGCAATTGAGCGTTCAGAGACTCAAAATATAAAATAATCCGTCGAGCCAAATAAATAAAAAAAAACACAGAATTTCCATGAACAAACTGGACTTTTTTGGGGATGCATGCGAACTAATGCGAACTACGATCATTCTGCATTGTCATGTCAAATTCATTTTTTCATGCTCATTAAAAAAGAATGTAGAATGTAGAATTATTCCGCTCCAGTTTTTGTTTTCATGCGACTCAAAAACCAGGAAAATAATGTGAATGTTTTGTGTGAGCTGGACGCCGACTGAAATATTTCCCCCACAAATTTCACGATATTTACAGAAGCATAAAAATTCAGATTGTTGATTTTTATAGGAATTCATTCCTTGAATAATCCTGTCACTCACAGGGGCTCCTAAAAACGCTTATTTTGTAGCTTAAAAAATCAAAATAAGAGATTTTTCTCGCCATTTTAAGCGATTTCAGCCCAAAAATCGCTTAAAATGACAACTTGCTTAAAATGAGCCCAAGTGTGCAAAACTTAACATAATAAGCCATTTAAAAGCCGCATAATAAGCCATTTTTGGCCAAAAATCTCTTAAAATGCTAAAATACTTCCTCGCAACTTAAGCCCTTTTTGACAGAAAATGCCTGATTATGCCTAGCGACCCTCAGAATAAGACATTTTCCTGTAAAACTGGCCTATTTTGTTAGGGCGTTCAAAATAAGACATTTTCCTGTAAAACTGGCTTATTTTGTCAGGACGTTCAAAATAAGAATTTTCAAATAAAAGTAGCTTATTTTGACGTGTTGGCCAAAATAAGACATTTTCAAATAAAAGTAGCTTACAATAGCAATGCAGTATCAGAGGAATTCTTCAGAAAATGGCGTTTTATGACGTACATTACATAGTATAGTTTTGTGGCATTTTAAATAATTTTAAGGATACCTTGAAAATAAGGGATTGGAGGAATACAAAATGTTGAAACAAAAGCTTTTATTTCCAAACTAGCTCACTTTGCTGAATTATAGAATTCGTTTGAAGCGCTGAAAGTGATGTATTTTGAATCGAGGATCAAGAAAGTCAAAGTCAACTTAAAGACAAAAACCTCAACAGACAAAACCGAGCAAGTGAAAGCTCAAAGTCGTAAAATTATTCTTGAAAAATTCTCAAACCGAGGATCTAGAGAAGAAACACACCGTTTGCATAATATGTTTGCATTTCTCAATTCTCAAAGATAATGTTTTCTTCCATTTCATTTTCCTATTTTCGTGGCTAGCGTCGGCAATTAAATTTCATACCAGCATTTTAGAGCATTTACATTTTTACAACAAGGTTTTTTAAGCCATACACCAATCATTTTTGGGGAAATAAAATAAATAGGTTTCCGTGAGCTGCCCATAGAATTGACGACCCAAATTCCCGCACTTTTGTTTGTTTGTTTTACCGGGAATATTTGAGGCGTGCGGCGTGCGATTTGTGATTCCAGAATCTAGAATAATTATTATTTTAATTGTTTTGACACGGAGATTTTTAATTGTTGTGCACTTCGTGTATTTGAATTTCTTTTGGAATATCAAAGTGCTTTTACTATTTCCTATTGAACACTTATCATAAAGTTTAGGTAAGTGAAATTTCTTGCTCATCAACATTTACAACCAAATCAGAGTAAGTACTTAGAAAGTAGATTGATAAATGTAGATGATATTGTATGCTCTTGTATTAATAACTATTGTTAGTATTTGCATCTCGATTAATGACAACTTACAACTTACAATACTTATTTTTGTATGCTTTTATAATCAGACAATCCAACTACAGACATGGCAGCTCGTGAGCAGCAGGTAAATTGTGTTACATATTATAATACTATTCATCATGGATTATGTATGGGAAATACTACTTTTAATTCATGTGTGACAATACTATAATTTATAATGTCCATCTGAATGATATTACAGATGACAAGAGCTGAGGCCCAAGAAGAAATTTCCAAAGTAGAAATGCCTTTAGAGCTAGTTGAGTGCCTCAATGAAGTTGAAAATTCGTCTCAACTATTACAGCATACTAGAGTGATGGCGTTGAAAAAAGATCACAAAAAATCAGCCCACCGCTCATTTGTTGAGTATTTTATTCAACGTCGACTTTTGGATTTACATGACTTTTTTATCCACATTGACGTTCGTTTTGCCAATCCGGAATTCGGACCACCTGGAGTGATGGCTGTGACAAAAGTTGACAAAAATGGACATGAGATCCTCTTGTAAGTATTTGAAGCAAATTTCAATTATTTTCATTTAATTTAGATATTCAATGCGTACGTAGTGTGCATCAATTAATTATTTGTGTCAATTATTATCAAAATCCATCGTAATAATAATGATAATAATAAATCTTATTATTATTTATTGTTTGGTTCCAGGTCAAAATATTTGGGTAGTGTAAATCCACAGGAATGTTATCCGTTGTTCAAGAAAAGCATGAAGGAACTTCGTAAATTTATCAAAGAAAGAGAAGAATATGAAAATGCACCCTGGCTCATTCATTCTTTTGACTATTTTAAACGTTTGTGCACATAATGATTACAAAAAGATATATAAGTATTAATATAATACATAATGTAATACATATTACATTTTGGGTATCATTTTTATTTTCTAATTGGTAATAAGTAATAATTATTTGCCATGCATGAATAAACTTTTGCGTCCTGTTTTTGTTTATTCAGTTGGTAAATTGAGGATTTGTGATGACGTGATAACAATTTTCAAGCCAGCCGCTGTCGTTCAACTTTACCCGGACCAGAGAATGGCTAACGATTTGCAAAATAGTGGAGACGGAAAATTTACTCTGATTCAGTTCGATTCTCAAGTTCATGCAGAGTACTACAAAAGTATTCATGATTACATGTGGTAAGACTTGAAACTATGATTCTCAAAATAATATTAGTTACTGATATTTTGCTACATTTATTATTGAGTAATAATAATTCCCTTTAAATGTGAATGATATTTTCCCTATTTTTTTTGCAGCTTGGCCGACAATCGGGTTAGGCATAACAACAAGAAAACTCGGAGGATTAAAAAATTTGAAAGACATTTTCAATTGGCCAGCTATAAAACGTGAGCAATGTTAAATATTACACTATTTTGATAGTAATTGCTTGTTATTTTTTTACATCTAATTAAATATTATCAGCAACATGACTAGTATTTTTATTTTGTACTGTTGTATATTTGTATGATGTATATTTGTTTTTATGATTAATTTTGTTTCGGATACTTTTCTAATGAAGAATAGTCATATGTAAATTGTATTATAAAATGTTTTATTTCTAGAGTGTCTTTGGATACTTGTGGAATCGGGAGCATCTGGTTTAAAGGAGCTCTAAACTTTTCGCTTATTTTGAACGAGATGAGTAACAAACTTGTGGCTGTTTGTAAATTTCCTACATCCGCATTTTCTGAAACAACTCCAAAGAAATTGATTAAAAATGCAGAAAACTTCTCCAACGAGTTTATTGGTTATGGAATTGTTCAATCAATTGATTGGGAGACAAATGAAATAGAATTATTCACTCCAGTGAGTCAGGATATTCTGAATGAGCGAGGCACTTGTTTGGTTACAGCCGAGAACTTCAAGTTTCAGGACAAATTGTGCAATGCTATTTTGGCCATTGAATTGGTCGAACGAATGGCACGGATGTAAAAGAGCGTCACATCAGTTTTTCATACCGTTTTGTTCTGGAAAATGAATTATTATTATTTATTCTTATTGAACTTTGCATCAAAAGTGGCATGGTTGTTTTAATTATAATTTTTTATCTATTTTTTTTTCTCTTTTCAATATAATATTCCTAATTTTTTGCCATTGATTTTTCTGTCGGGTAATGAATTGTTCCACAAAAAATGAATTACTAGTGCCATGAAGGCTATAACTTGATTCTGTTGTCTCATGCGCATTAAAACAAGTATTCTGTATTTTATACTTTGTACACAAGTCACCATACCATTAATAAATAATACACTTGTAAAATATGACGCAACAGCACAAAATTGATTCATTATTTAATTGTTGTGAAAAAACAACAACACAAAATAGAAAAGTATGCACAACTTTTATCTTTTCATTTTTATGTGAATTCTGGTGTCTACTATTATCCTAAGATTGAAAATTGGTCCGTGGTCGAAGAATAAAAAAAGAAAATTACTTGTAATGAGAAGAAAATGAGTTAAACGGTAGAATATTATGAAATAGTCGTAGTTGTTTTAATTAATGTATTTTGTCTGCCATTTCCTTGTCCTGTTAATTATTTATAATTTTACCATTTATTAGTATGAAATAGCATCACTTTCTTCCTGGTTGTCTCTTGTCTGACAAAGAAGAAAAATATACTTCCAAACATTCTTCTTTCTTACGATATTTTAAACTGTATCCATTGCAAAAACTATAACTAGAAATTTTTATTTTCATCTCTCTCCCTTTTTATTTCACACCCGTCATTTGTCAACTAGCTGATTTAAAAATTATTATAACACCAGAAACCAGAAAAAGGAAAGAAAAAAATTCCTTGACTGTGCCTGTACTTTTGCATTGTACAAGTATTTTTAATTTTTGTAAAAAAAATGAGTCTTCTCCCTTCAAAATTTCGCCAGCTGATGCAAACTGCCGTCAAATATGGCCAAAATGGTCATGCTCATCTATTCATCTGGAATAATAAGCTGGATCGACTGGACTTATCCAGCCCCAAGTCGAAAAGTTCAAGAGGTCGACTCATCTGGTTGATGAATAGCGGAGTTACTGTATTTTATATCTCTTTCATTTTGATCCAATGTCTACGTGTGAATTTGAAAAAAAACTCAAGTTCAGATTCGAATTTTAATTCGAGTAACATGACGAAAATTTACATTTGCTGTGTAGTTATACTACGCGTTTATTTCGTGGTTATGCAACTGGTGGACTTATTCCTTCGAAATGAATTGCCAAGCTTTTACTTGCAGTTTTCAACACTCACGAAACAATTTGAAGGTAAAATTATTAAAATTTTATAGTTTGAATCTAGTTTTATGGGATTTTTCTTTAATTTTTTAAGATGATTTGCGCTGTTCAAGAGAAGAGGACGAAGACAAAAAGAGAGAAACAAGTAATGTGAAAAAATCACAGATGCCGTTAGTTACGATTTCAACGACTTCTGTCCACTTCAAAGCAATTTGCAATATTTTTTGAAATTTAATAAGCAGATGAATTTGTTTTGTCATGTTGTCATTTGCAACGGATATCTATTTTCGAAATTGTCAACAAATACTTTGAAGTTGAGCAAACAATTTTTGCTGTGACTGACTGCACACATCGAATTACTGAAAATCTTCACTAAATTCAGGCTCAGGACATCAAGAGAATCGTTTAGAGCAGTCACATGACGACAATCCAAATTTTATGAAATTGGCTAAATTTAAACATGCATAAAATGGAATGTTATTTGTCATTGCAGCCAAAGTATAAAAGTGTCATCCTTCAGGTCAACGGCGTTTTGTTTCTCGTTCAAAGAGACACTTTTCCCCAAAAAAATAAAAAAAATCGATTGCAGGGAACAATGTTCAAAAAATTATTAAAGTCCAAGAAAAGCTCCGGAATTCACAAAAATGGAAAATTTTCAAATTTTATTGATTCCTGCAGCGGGGTCTCGGTCAAAGTATTTTTGTGGCAAAAATCAAGTTTGTAACTTTTATGCATCGATTGTAATCCAGGATTTTGGATTTTTGCGATTTTGTGAAGAAAATTGACTACTTTTTGATTTTGTGAGAAAAGTATGAATTTGACTGGGTTATGTCCAAAGTAAAAGTTGTTAGTTGTGGTCTGAATTTACTAATTCCTTTTTACCCTATCCAAAAATGTTGATATTTGGCTGGGAAATGACCGAAAACGTTTTTTAGCGTTCAAGCAAACACAGACATTAGTTAATCTAATTTGTTGCTATGGAATTTCGTAACTAAAAAAAAAGGAGTGGAATTGATAAAACTTTGCTGATTCCGAAACTCTGTGAATTTTTTCTGGAGACTTGTCGAATAAATTTGCACATGTCTGAACTGGTTTGGATATTTCTCGCAATCGTACAACCGCAATCTACACCATTTTTGTCGTCTGTTCTTCTTCCATTTGCTGGAGAAAGCCGATTGTTCAGCCTTAAAGTGGTCATAAAAGTATTTTCAGCCGCTTTTCAGATCTGGATTTCATATCTCTTTGTGGCAAATGTTTTCGTATGGGGCATTCCGAGTTTTATTTCGGTTTTCTGTGCAATTGCCGCTCTTCGTCAAATCAAGTATGAAATATGATAAAAAAAATTTGAACTAGATACTAGATTTTGTAGATTTTAGAATTCAGATCAAATTTTCTTATCAAACTAACAATTTTTAATCTTTTTTAGATCTTTAGCTTCAAGTCAGAATCGGAAGAAAAATCCACTATCAAGAGAAAAAGTTCAAAGGGTAATGAAAATGTACCGTCAGATGGAGCTACTGCAAAAAATCCCTACACAAAACCTTTGGAACTATAATTTTCCCATCCACCAAAGGAATTGCCATGGTGATGACAATTTTTTGTACATACGGTGGCTTAAAAATGCATGGGATGGTGGGGATTCTTCTTCGATTCCTTGCGATATTTTCGTTTTCCGTCCTGTTGATGCTGATGGAAACTCTAGCGGAATTTCACAACGAGTCACAGGAAATTCTCCGCAGGATGAAATCGTCCCAGTTTCAAAAGTCATTGACTTGGTACGAGAAGAAAATGTTGAGGTCGTTCAATTTGATCCAGATCAAAATGTTTTCATGTTATGTTGTGGACAAAGCAAGTGTTGCAACTCTCATCAAAATTGTGGCTGACTCCACAATCAATTTAATTCTAGCTGCTCCATAAACTTCAGAGGTCAAAGATCAAAAAGATGGCGAATAATTATTATTAATCATAAAAGGTCAAAAGTAAAAGGAGATAAACAAAATATTTTAGTGATGCAGAATTTTGGTTGAAATCAACTTTTATTTGAATTCTAAGTTTGTTTCCACAAAGCTAAAAGTATTTTTTACACCCTTAAAATTGAAAATAAGAAACATTAAAAAACAAGTAAAAAAACGTGAGATAAAATCAAGCACTTTTCTATTCAATGATTTTCTTTGAATAAATACGGATAATTTCTCTTCTCATGTTGGTTGAGAGCACTCGACTGCTTTTTCTGATTGTCATATCCTTTTCTCGGGATTGTGAGTCAAAAGATGTCTTCGCAAGTTATAATTTCTCTTGGACCCATAATTACACTTTGGCTCTGTACACTTGAAAAGTCGAAGGTCAGAATGCACCTCTTTCAGATGTTTTGAAACGACGCCTCTTGTTTTTCCTCGATAGGGACAAAGTTGACATTTGTACTGGCGCTCATCGCTGTGCGTCTTCAAATGATTGGAAAGAGACTGTTTGAGTTTACAACGGAATTCACAGGATTCAACTGAACATTTGAAAGGTTTTTCATTCGAGTGTACGACTTTGTGAACTTGCACGTCTCTTTTTGTCCGCCCTTGAAAATTGCATTTGAGCTCGTCACACTTGAAGAATTTCTCGAGGGTGTGACTTCGGGCGTGGGCGGTGAGATTTGCTCTATTTTTTCCAGAATAGGGGCAAAGTGGACAAGGAAAATCGACTTGACCACTTTCAGTTTCAGTCTCATCAAAATTCAAATTTTGATGATTTGTGTTCAAATGATTGAGTAAGTTGGCTCGAGTATTTGTCCTATAAGTGCAATTTTCATGAGAACACCTTTGATTTTTTTCCTTGTTGTGGGTGGCCATGTGACTGGAAAGATGACTCTTGGTTTTGGCGCCAGGGTATGAACAGCCCTTCACTGGGCATTTAAACGGCCGTTCCTGAGAGTGTACCTGGAGTTTGTGATTTTTTAAACCAGTTTTAGATTTAGCTGCATATCGGCAGATGTCGCATTTTATTGGGCGATTTTCACTGTGAACATTTTTGTTGTGGGTTGAAAGATTTGAGCTCGTCTGTGAAGTGTATGAGCAACCTGGAATTTTACAAGGAAAATTTCTCTCGTTCGTATGAACGCTGATTCGGTGGGTCTTCAAAGCCGAACCCTTACTCGTGGCAAATGAACATCCTTCAACTTGACATGGGAATGGACGCTCCTTTAAGCCCACGAAAAAAATATAGTAGCAACATCAAAATTACAAATAGAAACCAATTTAAAATTTCGTATTTTTTTATCCAAATGTAATTCACATTTTCACTTTTTCAATTTTTCAAGAATTAACAAACTCTCAAAAGATCCCAAAAGTTGTACAATACCTTTGTGTGGACAGAAATATGATACTGCAGGGATTTTTTCTCCCTAAATTTGGCGGGACAGAGACCACACGCGTGGTTTTTCTCCCCTTGATGAATTTGGATGTGACGTTTGAGGCCGGTGTAAAAATTGGCGGAATAACTACAGCCCTCTTCTGGACACTTGAAGTATTTCTCCTGCAAATGAATCCTCTGGTGGTTTTTCAGGGATTGCCTGTCTTTTGCTGCGTAACTACAATTTGGTTCTTGACATTTAAAAGGACGTGAAACTTGTCCATCCGCACCTTTTTTGTGCATGGACGAAATATGCTTCTGGACATATTTCTTAGTTTTTGCCCGAAATGTACAAAATCCACATTTGAATAAGGAATCCGAATGGAGCAAAACATGACTTTTCAAACTGTCTTCCCGCTTTGTGGTAAATAGACAGCCCTCGTTTGGGCATGAAAATGATGGGCGTTCTGCGCCCTCTTCCAATTTCGGCTCATGAGTAAGTTTATGTACTTTGAGATGGCCGCTCTGGCTTGACGCAAACTCACAGTTTGGTTCAGGGCATTTGAACGGCCGTTCTTTTGTGTGTGTTCTCGAATGAACCACGAGTGAACCCGATGTGGCCGCGGCAAAGGAACATGATTCAAATTTACAAGCATACGGTCTTTCCTTGGTGTGAGTTCGGACATGACTAATTAAGTGTTTTTTGAAATTTGTAGAATAATTACAAGTTAGCTCAACACAGAAGAAAGATTTTACATCAGAATGGATTTTTAAGTGTTGAACAAGTTTTGATTTATCCTTTGCAGCGTGGTTGCATCCAAAATGTGAACAAGGAAAGGGTCGAGGTGGGCCGGATCCGGATCCGGATCCGGTCGGAGATTGAAGTAAATGGACGTTTTTCACATGTGTCTTGATGGACTGTGCCCTTTTTGTTCTGTATGGACACTTGGGGCACTGGAACGGCTTTTCATTCGAGTGGACTTTCAAATGCTCTTTGTAGTTGTGGAGAAACTTTGTTGAATAAGGACAGATGGCGCATTTGTGCTTATTTGACGTGGAATTCTTTCCAGTGTCAGTACTATGTTTTTGAGTCTCCATTTTTTGAACTGAAACTTCAACTTGAACAGGAGGCTGGAACCGAAAATTTGAATTTAGAATTACTTGTCCATGAACATTAGGGTGACCCGTTTTATCCCAAACGTACAAATCCCGGGTTTTTATAATTTCCACATGTTTGGACGGGCTGAAAA
>JAQGBH010007042.1:0-11603 GCA_034698265.1 Sminthurinus aureus
TGACCTGATTCTCAGTGAACAGGAAAAGTGGACGACCCGGAAGAGCAGCTATGTTTGTTTTTGTCCTCATTTCCCATGGAAAACACTTCAGTAATTGGATTGACGCTTGCTGCTCTGCATGTGTTGCTGACCTGATTCTCAGTGAACAGGAAAAGTGGACGACCCGGAAGAGCAGCTATGTTTGTTTTTGTCCTCATTTCCCATCAGTAATTGGATTAACGCTTGCTGCTCTGCATGTGTTACTGACCTCATTCTCCGTGAAGGAACACTAGGAAAACTGGAAGAAAGAGTTACTATTCTAGTTCATGCCCTCATTTCCCATGGAAAACACTTACGTAATTGGCTGACGCTGGTAAAGCCGCTCTTGTTCCTGGCCTTGTTTTTTTATTTTTAGGGAAGCAGACGATCAATGGAAAGTCTATGAGCTAGACTGGATTTCGATTTTCTCTGTCTAGTAAACAAAAGTTAGTTGTCCGGGAGTTCTTTTACACAGCAAACACCAGCGTTCCTGCTTCTTTCCTTTTTCTCAAACTCAACATTACTTGACACTAGAAACTATAGGCTCTGAAATCTTTAAAACCATAAAGGTAAACATTAAACATGTTGACGATAGAAGAAAATCGTTGGAATTTTAAGTTTTTGAAATTTTGCTCCGATTGGAATTTCCTTCCAATTTCTGTGAACGAAAAATCAGGAGCGATTTGCATCCAAGAAAAAGTGTGGAAATTGTTTATTTGGTATGTATTTTTCGCATTGAACTTGTTACATGGCCTTTATGGGTTTAGTCGTCTTATCCAAATCATTTTTTCACCAAATTTCCATCAAATGATGGATCAACTTTTCATCCACTCCTTTAGTTTTGGGTATTCGGCCGTAATGTTCTGGACTCATCAGGTTTTTATCAAATGTCCAAGAGAAACTGTCCTGATTTTCAATCAACTCTTCAACCACGAAAACAAAAACAACGGTAAGTTTTTAGAAAAGAATAATAATTACAAAGTCATAATATGACAACTGTTTCCAACTTCTGTCAACATTTTTTAAATTTAGTTCAACCGCGAAAAATTTGGACGTGGCCGTTGAAATACAATCGACATGAAATCATCACGTTGGCCATTCCATTCGCCCTTACTTGTGTTGAATTGGTTTTGACTTTTTTCCGGAGCAACCCAAATCGAATGTGGAGTTTGTACAGTTCAATTCCCGTCCAATCCAAATTTCGACATTGGTCAATTTACCTTCTTTTGAATTCTGTGGATGCCCTTTTATTTTTCCGGTTGTCAAGTTCCATCACTTTCTGTTTTCTAAATCAACTTCTCTTTTTCCAGAAGTGTGACGTGACCTTTTTCTCATTCCAACAAAGTCAAATTTTTCGGTAAGAATTCAAAATCTTTAACATTCCAATGAACTAAAATTTTAGCACGTTATAGTTTTGTCATATTTTTGGAAGAGATTTGCAATGATTTGTTGTACGTGTTAACGCAGGAGCAGCATCGAGATGCTGGAAGCTCGTTTAGTGGAGACGCTTCTGGAATTGCAGAGTCATGTTCTCTACATTCATCTCTTCAATCGAGTCAACGCCTACCTCGTGTTCACCTGGAAACTAGGTGCTCTATTCTACTCTGTTTTTGGAGGCTTTTATGCCATTCGCTACAATTTTGAGTATCCAGTAACATCCATCTTTGCCGCCTACATCCATTTTGTCGCCATGTTCACCTATTCGCTCATGTATGAACGAGCATTCACAATCCCTGACAATTGGAGGAACATCAAAAGTCAAATGAGAATCAGCGCCGTGTTGTCCACCACCAAAAAATATAACCATCCCCACACAGGGAAAGCAGGATTGTTTCAAAAGGAAATCCAGCGGATTCCAGAAATTGGAGTGAAAGTTGGTAATTTTCACATGTTAGAGAGAGAAAGTACGCCAGTTTTTATTGGTTTTGTAATTTCAACAGTGGCGAGTCTACTCATCACATTCCGCTAGACGGCAGATGAAAATTACAATATTTGAGAAATCCGTAGAAGAAAATGAATCCAGTTGAATTTACAGTTTAAATTCACCTCTCATTGCAATTAAATGTCTTTCTGGCTTTCTTAAAATCAGAATATTGTTCAATTCCTTTGTCTTTTGGCCCAAATAATAGGTATCTCTCTCTTGGTCAGAATAATAGCAGTTTTTCTTAGCCAGAGTAATAGTCATTCCTCGTGACTCAAACAGGGACGCCACCGGATAGAATTAAGAAGGAGGTAAGATAAATTATAGGTTAAGCCGTCGCGTTTAATTTAAATGTTAACATCAAGCTTTCAAGTTGATGGTCGAATAATTCCTGTTGTACAGTCCGAGAAGAAGCTGCAGTTTTCTACAGCTCAATGGACTTTTCTCCATCACTTGTAGAATTTTTCAGGACTTTTTCTTCCTTTAAAATATACAAAACACAAAATTTGAATGTACAAAAACTAACAGAAAAATACATGCACAAACATTTGATATTAAATCCAGACTTTTTTTTAAAAAATTTAAAAATGTTGTGGATTTACTGATATGTTTACGAACCGAATATTTGATCTCGCCTTTTTAACCTTCTCTCGACACATCATATTTCTATCTAGATTTTCGTCTTTTCCTTATTCTTATTATATGATTTTTATTATGAATTCCTATCTGCAGATTTGGTAAATATGAGTCGATTGCTCTTTTTATAAAAAATAGCATGCGTAGTTTTATTTATAAATTAAGTACGAAAGGTAAAAACCATGTGAAAACATGTAACGAAACTTTATTCCTATTTTCTATTTTCAACAATGATAAATGTGGGAGCTAATTTCTTTTCTGTGCTACTTCTTTGCTTGTCAAAATCGTTCTGCTCTTCTTCTTTCTATTTCTCGTTCTTCATAATGATTTTTCTCTGGAACTTGGAATTGCTTTTATTGGTGGAATTGTTGGCGAGGAGGGGTCAGGGTAGAATCCGAGGTCAGAGGTCATATTGTCGAAGTTTTCGTAGATATACACTGGCTCTGCTTTTATGTTATTATATGTACTTGAGTCGAAGAGCGTCATTGCCCACAGTCTTTTGTTGTCTTCCGGGTTTCAGAATGGCTCATCACCAAACTAAGCGCCCTGACAACAGACTCAAGATGTGTATTTTCTTTTTATTTTATTTTCTTTTTTATAATAATAAATAATGATAATTTTTCCAATGAACCTCATCAACACATGACGACGAAAAGGGCGTTGATGAAGATCCTCTGGTTGAGTCCAGCCAACCAGTACATTGTAATGCGGCCCTCAAATACCGCAAACATCCACAAAAACAATGGAGTTTGCATTTCCTCGGGCAAAATTGAGTAGACAAAGTTGAAGTTTGTCGGACTTCGAAGGTAGAGGAAAATGTTAAGAACCACAAAACTCAATATTCCAGGGCAGAGGTTAAACGCCAGGAATTCTTGCAGATTCATCGCTAGTAAATCACTCATTTTCCCGGCATTTCCACCTCGTTTTTGCTTCCTTCGTCCATGTTTTTCTCAATCGGCATTTTTGAATTTGTTTCATCCTTGGAATTTTCTCCGCTTCAAAATTAAAATTCTGCGGTATTTTTTGCCTTTGCCTTGGTGCTGCCATCTGGATTTTGACTTCCATTTCCATTTCCATTTCAAGTCATGTACTCAATGGTCATATTATAGTTGGTAAAGGTGAGATCCGGTCGTTTCCTGAACTGGAGATAGAGATCCAAAAGAGCAACAAATTCACCGGAAGTACACAAGGAGCATGCGAAATGAGGAAGAGTTTCCGGGACAAAGAAAATTATGGCTTCGATCAACCGAATCATGTTGAACCCGCATCAAAATTTCCCGCCGGATTCGGTTGGGATTTATTGTAGCTGAGTTTTTCAGCTTTGAGCTCACCAGAATTCGGGCGAAAATCAAGCCGAGTTTTTCGGCTTGAAATTTTTGACGGACCTCGAGATAGAATTCGGCCGAATTCTGGCAGAAAAACTCAGCTGAAAACATCGGCCGAAAGTTTCTACCGAATATCGCCGACTCTCAACCCTAAATTTTCGGTCAGACAAACTTCCATTTTTGGCCGAAATTTCCGGCCGACAAAATATGCGCAAAGTATAAAAAGTCTTAGTTTCTATGGATTTTATGTGAAATGAATACAAAATCAAAACAAAAACCAAAGCCTTTCAATCAGAATTCAGAATTGAAATTGAAATATGAATTTGAATTTCCATTTGTGCTATCAATTATTTCACAGAAGTACAAACGTTGCGTTGTTCTAAATCCGAAACTCAAAATATGGAAACTCCTTCACCCACTACTCACTAATTGTTACTTTATACTTTATATAAATTGTACACAAAGAGTCCGTCACATTGTTTTCAAAATCATCCGTTTTGACAGCGACACCCACACAATTCAAATCTACTGTATCTGGTCCATTATTATAAATTTCCATCATTCTTCCGAATTTCATTGCGACTCCAACCAAATTTCATGGATTTTACTGTGCATCAAGAAGAATTGAATTTGGTCGGAGTCACAACGAACTCCAGAAGAATGATGGCAAATTTGTCGTAATCACAATGACATCCGGAAGAATCATTGAAATTTTGTCGGAGTCGCAATGAAATCCGGAAGAGTCATTGAAATTTTGTCGGAGTTGCAACGAACTCCGGAAGAATTCACTCGGACTAGTAACCGCAATTGTCAGTTAGTGTGTAGTAAAAATAGAAATCTTTTAATAACATTGAAAGTAACCAATAAAGACGAAGAGGAATTTTTTCATCTCATGTAAATCTGTGACTTTTTTCTATTCCACAACGTAAAGATCCTGAGGTACCAACACTCGTAGACCAGCTTCAAAAGGCGTTACAGTTTTGTGTACCTTTTGATCTTTACATTGTTATCTATTGTTTAACTCCATCAAAATATTAATAACTGCATGAAAGACCAAGAGAAAAAACTATAAGCAGAAAATTTCAGCCGAATAATTCGGCTGAGACCACCGGGGGTACGCATTGAAATTTCACTGATTTTCATCAGAATTTTTCACCCGAATTCGGCGGGTTTCATCTGTACCTTTCGGCTGAAAAAACGGCAAAAATTCTGCTGAAAGTTTCAGCTGAAACCAAGTGTATTATCCCACCTGAATACGGCTTTACAATTTTGATGCGGGAAGAGGAAATTCTCACATTGAACCAAGTACAAGAGAACCCAAAAATACTTTTAAGTCGTCGTGTCTCCGGCTCAAATTTTCAGTCCCCGTTTTTATTCACACAAACAGAATAAAAACAAAGTTGGGAGAAAAGTGTGAGGAGTTAGAAACTGAAACGGCGGTCGTCTTCAGTCAACATTTTCTGCTACAAAAAATGCAGACTAAAGAAAATTCCTTGATTTTTCGGAGGAATGGAACGAAAATAAAAGAGAAAACTAAGGAATCGGAGGACTTGGAACCGAGAAAGGTGAGCCGAGGAATGAAAGGCCAGAGAAATTTGTGTATCCATTGGCATTGGCATCGACATCGGTGGTCTAAGTAAAACTTTTATCCTAATTAATGATCGTATCCGCTCTTCTCATTCTCCTAGGTTTTATGTGAGCCAGTAGTAAAAGCTCGCATAACCAAGTTACATAAATTATTTAGCACAATCAACATAAAAGGAACAAGTTGCGCTTGATTTTCCTTCCCTTCTAAATATTTTAGTTGAATCGATCATCGATCGAGCGGGAAGTGTAACTACGATTTACCTTTTACGCCAAAAACTCGGGAACGATTGTACGGTTTGGATTGTATATTTGTGCTGTAATCGACAGAGAGACACTTAAATCAATTGCTTATTTATTATTCAACTGTTTACTGTTTCCTGTTTCTGGAAAATTCTCTGTACATTCTACAGGTAAAGATAATTTAGTACGATTTCAGTCCCAGCTCCAGTTCCAGTTCCAGTCAAGCTCACAATTTGTACAACAAATTGCCATGAATAAATAAATAAAGCGGAATGCGCAAGTGTACAAATTTATGGTCAATGATTAAATGCTCAATGCTCAAAGCTCAAATGGTTGAAATTGAAATATGAACCGCGGCAGCAGCCACAACCAAGTGCCGAAAAGTCCTTTAGCTGTACATGATGATCACAGCATTTAGCTCCGCTAAAAAATGACCATACTTCATGTAAAATGCTCATTGTACAGTTTATTTACTCGCCCTAGAAAATTTGATCTCCACCGACGACTGATTCAATCTTGTAATCATTTCTGAAGTGTTTTGAGTTAAGAGCAAAGAGAAAATGTCATTAAATTATTTCACAAAATTTAGATCGACCTACCAGTAATTTCTTTTCAAACTGTTCTTTTTATTATATTACCGTAGAGACATGTCACTCCGGACGATTTTAATTTCTGCGTTTGGCATTTAATTTCAACTAATTCTCTTTACCCAGCATCATGATGATTTCCAACTTCGAAAGGGAATTTTATGCTTGTTTTAATGGTATGTTTTGCATGTCCGAATCACTCGTTGTTGTGGTGTGGTGGACGATCAAACGTGACGGAAAATGAATTACAAAATTTTTACCTCCAAAACTATGTGTTGTGGAAAATTAACTTGTCATTGTTAAACCTTGATATTACACACAAAGTCTACTTTTACCATGGTTAGAAAGTTGACAAAACATCGGCTCCCTGCGTAACCGGGTAGTTAAAATATTATTAATTATTATTTAAAAAAGCATACTTTTTAGTATGTTTTTTGCATTTGCTCCCATTTTTCAAGCTCTCATTTTTAAGAACGGTGAAGGACATCTGAAAATCTATTTACACATAAAAATTAAGTAAAAAATCTAGTTTATTTGCGTATGTAAACCTATTCGGATTTGATATCGGAAATTGGAAAACTGAGGGTCGTCCGGGCTCACCTTCCACCTGTCCGGACTCACCCTCCCGTGTTTGCATTTAAATAAAAATTTAACTACGATATTTGGAGAATTTTTATTATTTTAGC
This sequence comes from Sminthurinus aureus, assembly GCA_034698265.1. Taxonomy (NCBI): domain Eukaryota; kingdom Metazoa; phylum Arthropoda; class Collembola; order Symphypleona; family Katiannidae; genus Sminthurinus; species Sminthurinus aureus. Next base: position 7,001 of record JAQGBH010007042.1, read on the forward strand.
GTTAATCTGTAGTTTATTCTGTACAAGTGTACAAAATTTCATGGATCTGCGTTGCCAAGCAACGAAGCAGTGAGCAAATGTATACTGTAAAACGTGGTGAAACGTCCGGACTGTCATGTCTCTACGGTAACTATTAAGCCGAATGAATACATGGCATATGAGTACAGTTTGAATGACGTGCAGTTGCTCAAAAATGCTCAAAACAGGATTCTATTCTTTTTGTGCTTTCAAATTTAAAACTAATGAAAAAAATGCGAAAGTGCAAACTTTAAATTTTTGAGTTTGATGACGATTTTTTTCCGCTTAGGATCTTTTTAATTATTACCTCCAGCATTTTATTATTGCCCAAACGTTTGTCAATTCAATCAAATAAATTAAAAATGTAAAGCTCTTGACTAGTAAATACCATAACAATAAATCTGATTTGTCTTAATTTTAAGCATAATAATAACAAAACGCGTACAATACAAGTTTAAATTTATCTTTGTTGAAAATAATTGCAAATAAGGAATGATTAATCTAATTACATTTTGAATGGAATAATTAACAACTAAAAATTAAATTACAACAGACACAACTTACAATTACTTTAAGTAAATAAAACAAAAGTAAAACAAATACAACAATTTCATTAAACTATGAGGTAAATGACATGTATTGGGTTAACACATATAATTTAAGGCCAATGTTGGATCAATCGAATTTCGAAGATCACATGCTTCGTGTGTCCATTGGGAACACCTGTAAAACATAAAAAATGGTTACCATTTTATTCATGTAAAGACTAAAACCTGATTTTCATATTATACCAGTAAAGAAAAATATAAATATTGAATTGGTTAAAACAGTAATTTAACGTACTTTTGGCACTGGAGCCAAGTTGCTTTTGATTTTGTTGGAGCTGATTTCAAGCAAATGTTGCAAATACTTTTTTTTCCATTTTTCAACTTGTGAGCTAAATTACAATTTCCAATCAGCTTATCAAGTATAGTCCATCTAAAATCTACGGGAGGAGGGTCAAAGGAAGTGCGTCCATTTTGAATACCAATAGCAAAATGAAGAACATAAATACCTAAAACAATAAAAAAATTGATATAGCAGCATCTTAAAAGTATCAAGTATTAGTTTTTATTTAATTAATTCAAACAATTATTTCGTTTAGATTTTTGTCAAAACTATTGTAAAAAATTTAACCACAGTCGTGTGAATTTCCTGGTGAAGGGCACTGTATGATTTCAAATTCCCATGGAAATTTGTCAGCTTCCTCTAAAATTCCTGCGGACTTATTCAGGCTGTTTTCGATAGCCATTTTATCGGCATTGGAGGGCTCCCACTTATTTTGAGGATCCATTACTGAAAAAACACATTACAAAATTGTAATATTGTAGTAAAATTTCATAAATTACATGCGGACGTAAAAATTTTGATATTATTGTTTTTGATGATTATTTATTATGTTACACTCTGATTTATATTTTTTCCTGAAAAATTACCGTAAACAGTTTGTTCCTTAAGCTTTGCAGCCAACAGTATCCAATGGTTTTGGTTCTGATGGTACAGAATCAGTCCTAATTCTGAATTTTCCCACTGCCCAAATTTGATACCGCTCACATCTGCAAAGATTCTGAGTTCCATTCTGGATTGCGAGGATTCAAATAACCGCTGTGCTTGCGGATAATTGAGGATTTTTGTTGTAGGAAGGCTAATTAACTCCAGATATAAGAAGATGATTCCATCAGTCAGCCACAAATCATGAGACAAAAGACGAGAGAAACTCTTGTCTTTTAGTAAGGATTTCCTTTCATTTTCATCCAATCCAGTCAAAGTTTTGAGCTCTCTCAATGTTAACTTGTGGGAATTTATTTCCAGGAGGGGAACATGTCCATTTTTAGGATTAATTTTTGGTAGTAATATTTTCTTGTCCAAATTACTACTGCTTGAAGTTGATGGGAGAGAAGAAAGTTTTGTAGTAGATGGGCTTGAGCGTGCGAGTGACGATGTTGTTGGAATTTCGGTGGTGGTACTGAATTCTGAAGTGGGAGTCAATTTCTTGGTATTTATTGTATGATTTTTGATTTGAGAAGGCACTGGTACAGATGATACGGTTCTGGTTAATTCCACATTCACCTTTGATTCAATTGACTTGGTTGATTTAGAAGTAACAACTCTCTTGATGTGATTGTCATGTGAGCTAATTTGAGCTGTTTTTGTTGTGGATTTGGAGGTTGATTTTCCTGGATTCTTTGCTTTGAGTTTTGGTTTTGAGGTTGATTGTAAGGGTGCAACTGGTTTCGGTTCTGACTTTGAGCTGGATTTAGACTGAGTGGTTGTTGTTGATGCACGGCCTGTTGGGTCATTGCTGGTGGAGGCGGAGGAAAGGTCAGATGTTAAACTGGAGGATGGTTTGGGTGTAGTGGTACTAGATTTGAACTCTAAACTAGTTTTGGGTGCAGATGCGGTGACAGTTTCTTCTTGTTGCTCACTCAAAGGATTTTCCCGAACTGGGTTATCATCATAATCATCATCATCACTGGAATTCAAAGTAGAGCACCCTGATCCATCGACGTCGTCGTCAAATTTCTGGCAAACACGCAGCAAATTTGATCCTTTTTGACCACTTTTTTTTGGTCTCGTTTTCTTAAAAACATCAGTTACGGTTGTCGGTTTCACTTCTCTTAAAAACCGACACTTTGGATGATCATAAACCCCTATTTTAGAAAAAAAAATAAAAAACGTTTCAAATGTTATTTCCATAAGTGACAGTTTTGACAAAATATTGTAAATTTTTTATTTTGAATGTAACGAACACTAAAGCTGCTATTTTTAATAATGATGAGGTATATATTCATTGCTTACCAGCAGCCATTCCTGCCGCAATTCTGTGGTAACATCTAGTGTTTATACATGTGCAATCGTTGTCGAGAGGATGAACCTGCAAAGAACACAAGAGAATAACCACAAATTATGTTTGACTATTTTCAAAACAATAATAATTATTAGTATTCTATTATTATTTATTTTTTGTTTCTACATGAACTTGGTTTTTGAGACCTGCTGTTTTTGTTAATTAATTGAATATTTTTGAACTTTTGAGATAAAAATACGCATTTTTGAAGTAATTTGACCCTTAAAAATATCCCTGGCACCTAAAGGTAACCCACAGGACCCAACTGAAGAAAGGCAAAAAGTGCTGTTGTAGGGTGATTTGAGCCGACTCCCATTTTCCTAATTTTCAACTATTTTACTTCATTCGACGGATTCTACATGCCGAAGTCAATGCGTTTTTTGTTTCAAAATTGGCGAAATTGCACCGCCTTGGCGGTTTTTTTGAAGGCGCTAATTTTACGTTAATTAAGCCAAAAAGGCCAAAATTACTGTCTTGAACACCATTACGTTAATTCCAGGTCAAAATAAGCATATGATATTGACCTCAAGAGGTCAGTGAAACCGCGATTACTTGTTGAACTCCAGAGGTCAATTAAAACGAGGTCACTTGTTGAACTCCAGAGGTCAATTAAAACGGGTCACTTGTTGAACTCCAGAGGTCAATTAAAACGAGGTCACTTGTTGACCTCCAGAGCTCATTTGGGTGCTTGGATTTTTGGCAATTTTTCAAAAAACCTGCAAAGGCGAAGCATGTTCGCGAATTTTAAAAAAAACGCATTGATTTGGCATATAAAATGTGTCGGCAAAAGTGAAAAAACTTCAAAACTGTAGAAATAGAGGTTGGCACAAATCAGTTTAAACCAGCACTTCTGACAATTTTTCAGTTGGGTCCTGTGGGCTACTGTGCAGTGAAAAAGATATGGATTACGAATCAAATTACTCATAAATTATTCTAGTTACACCTGAAACTCTTAAAAAACACCTATTAAATATTAAAAAGTAACAACAGGTCGTACAAGTTTCCATGTAACATATTTAGTTTTTACCACATATTTTTTTCTCGCTCCTTGTACACTAAAAAATCCACCGCCAATTAATTCTACTTTTCTTCGCTCTATAGCATCTTTAGCCAACTTCTCTTTTAACGAAAAATTGACATCGTCGTCAATCCTTTGCTTTTTCTTTGGTAGTCTCTGTTCACGGAATTTGTCACTGAATATTATAGTTGAGTCTGGAATTTGTATCGGACGAAGGAGAGACAATTTATTTTGAAATTCGGGTTTTACTTTGTAATTGCTTGGCAGGCCCTGAAACGCCTTGTGGATGTCAAGGAGGATGACGGATTGCCACTCGTGAATATAATTCACTAGTCCAAAAATAGTTTTTACCTCATCCGTTTGAAATAAATGATTTTTGGCCACATCGTTTAGGCTTTCACTATAAAAACAAAAAAAGGTAATTAGGAGAAAAGTGAAAAGAATTTTTTTATTCCAAATTGTTTATGAATAATGATTAATATTCATTTTGTATTTTCACCACAGTTTTGAAATATGCAATTTTACAATTTACAATTTTTTATTTCACGTTGATTTTCATACCTTGCGTTATTTGTTACCCCAGAGTTTAAATTAAAAGTGCCTTTCATTTTAATTGTACCTCTAAAGCATAGTCTCAGATCCTTTTCTAGATGTCTACTAAAATACTTTTGAAATTTTGC
>JAQGBH010007043.1:0-11601 GCA_034698265.1 Sminthurinus aureus
TGCTCGATCCTAAAAATAAATATCTTGTAGAGGGCCATATTCTAAAACTAAACTGTCACGTGACAGTTGTTTTGGGCTGGAATTCTCGTTTGCTAGATGTAATTCCGCCAAAGAAATTAAAATCAAGCAAAACAAATGGGCATTTTCAGCTATTGGAAACATTTTTCCATGGGGCAGAATTTACGGATGTTGTTCTCAAAACAGCGGAAAAAGAATTTTCCGTTTCTAAAATCATTCTTGCGGGTAAGTTTTTTTTATTCATAATTTATCGACTCATATCAAAATTATGCCTCAGTTAAATCAACAAAATCAGACATTAGTTTTGAAGTTAAAATAAATGATAATTTGATGAATTATGATAATATTATGTTCTCTATAAGTACTAAACTCGCTCACACATTTTGATGCTACGTACTTTGTATTATTATAAATTCATAATATCGAGTAAAATATGACGTAAATCTATAATGTAAAATGTATTATACAAAAAAGTCACAAAAGCAATAAATTTCTCCTCAGCCGTTCATAATATTTTTATGTCTTTATGTGTATTTCAGCTCAAAGTCCAGTATTTCGAGTCATGTTCAAGTCTGGGATGCTTGAATCTACTGAAAATATTGTCAACATCCAGGATTTTTCTGCCGACACCGTGAGCAAACTTTTAGAATTTATGTACACTGGTCAAGTTTCTTCCCTGGAGAACAAGAATGTGGTAGATCTTCTTGAAATAAGTGACAAATATGATGTTAATGGACTAAAAGACAAATGTGAGGAGATCCTGGAGAAAACATTGAGCATTGAAACTGCACCAGCGACTCTTACTTTGGCTCATCTTCTTCATGCCTCAAACTTGAAATCCATTGCAATTTCCTTCATCAATCGGTAATATTTTTGTTTTTAGCTACTTGAACTTTTTTTTACGTCTTTTTACTTATTACGCGTTTGTGGTTTTTTGTTATTAATGTTTTTTCTTCCACTAAAAATTCAAGATGGTATTTGTGTTTACCTCTTTTTTAATTTCTTGTATGAATTTTAGGAACCGGAAACAAATTCAAGGTGGAGCAGCATTCAAAGAAATGATAAAAAGTCATCCAGAGATTATTGAAGACTTGTATTCTGCTCTCAACTAATTGTTTTACTCATTATGAATATTGACGTGTTTTACCATTTCATATTATTTTATTCTTTAGTTACGAAATCCATAGCAACAGAATTTCTGTTAAGTAACTAATGTCTGTGTTTGCTGAAACGTCCAAAAACGTTTTTGTCCATTTCTCAGCCAAATATCAATATTTTTGCACAGTGTAAAAAGAAATTAGTATTTTGAGCCCAGGAGCAACAACTTTTATTTTACAAGTACCTCAGTCAAACTAATGCTTTTCTCACAAAATCAGAAAATAGGCAATTTTGTTCACAAAATCGTAAAAATGGAAAATCCTGGATCGCGATTGAACCAGAAAAGTTATAAACTTGATTTTCGGCCCAAAAATACTTTTCCCCTGACCCCGCCACATGAAAAAATAAAATTTGAAAATTTTCCATTTTTGTGAATTCCGGGTCTTTTCTTGGGCTTTAATAATTTTTTGAGCATTGTTATGGTCTACAGAATTTTTTTATTTTTGAGAAAAAGTGTCCTTTTACGTGAGAAACGAAAATTTTTTGGTCTTGAGCCGGCCATTTGAGCGGTTGGACTGCAATCACTAAATAACCTTTATTTTATGTGAATTAAAATTTAGTTTATGTATTTAACTTCTGACTGTTGTCATGTAACTACTTAAAATGATTCTCTCGACGTCCTAAACGTTGATTTAGTAGTGATTTTCAGTATTTTGATCTGTAAAGCCACTCACACTAAAAATTGTTTACAAATAATTAAAATATTTGTTGACAAAAAATACATTTGTCTCACATAGCAAAATCAAGTCGAATTTGTTTGTTTAATCAGCTAGTGGTCAAGAAGTAGCTAAATTTCAAAACATTGGTTCAAAATTGCCTTGCCAAAGACAGAAAAGGCTCGTAACTAAAGGCACCTGTGATTTTTTCACATTACTTGTTTTGAGTTGTGTTTTGTCACTTTTTGTAATAAAAGTTTCTCCCTCTATGTATCGATTGATTGTACATGGTACATTGTACATTGTACATGTTTCACTTTAAAATCACCAATATGATCCATGTCCAATGTCCAGTAAAAGGTAGAAGACTCGAGACAGAAGATGGGAGTTGGAGCATGAAATCTTGACTATCTGTAAGGAAAAACGAGCATTTTCTGCTGTCCGTTGGCGAGTAAAAATAAGTATGCAGAAGGTAGAACGGAGAAAGAGAATAGAAAATAGAAACAAATATTCCAGATTCCAGGTTTTTGAAGAGCAGACAGCGGAAGAATTTGGAACAGATGGATTTGGATGTGGAGTTGGAATCTGCTCAATAAGTCACAGATCGCAGATATTCGATACCGGAGTAAAATACTAACGTAACCCTTCCGTTTTCTTTGATTTGGTTTCGTTTGGTTTTATTGCTTTCTTATTGATTCATTCATTGGTTGAGGATTGAGCAAAATGTGTTTCCACTTTCGACTCATCCACTCGGCTGTGTTTCTGCTTTGGATTGGCATTTTTTTCAACTCAAGATTCAAGACAAACTTTAAGTTTTAAAATATCCGATCTGACTCGTAGCTTTTATGTACAAATGTACCTACAACCTACAGTCTACAGTCTACAATCTAAAGATGCACAAAAGAGAAATGTATTTAAAATTGTGTCACGTTTTCATTCAGCCTGATTCGGATTCAATTCAAGCATTCAATGATTATTATGTATTAAAAGCCTTTCATTTTCTCTGTTCCTACAAATATTATGAATTTAAAATCCCTACTTTGTCCGTCTTCTTCTTCTTTGTCATAGAGTAAATCTATGTAAATGAGGTAAACTCGAAGGAGAAAGTTAGTGCTAAAAGCCAATTTGAGCCAAGCTGGAAGTAAAATAAGTTATTCAAGACAAGTGGGAGTAAAGTGCAAAATGTATGTGTATGCATCGTCCATTGTCCGTTGTCCATTGTTCGTATAGAGAAAGCAAATGACTTGTAATTATATTTGTGATGCACGAGCAATGGGCTCGTCTAGCCTAAATCCCGATTTATACATACATACGTACGTGTGGATGCACAATGCAGAGTGCATACAAAATGCAAAATTGGAAGAGAAGATCTCTTTAGTGATTTGAGGGTTTACTATTTATTTTCAACTCTAACCAGACCAAACCAGACCAGAGAAAGTTGAGTGTGAAACAATAACAGTTTTGGACAATAATCCGCTCCTGCTTAAATTTGTACTCTGGTCTAGTTGTAGAATCTAGAAAATCTAGAAAATCTATAAAAACCTAGAAAACTTTAAACTTTTTGAGCCAACAAGATTAAAACATTTAACACTTTATATTCACTAGTCATTTTATTTTCATTTCCTGTCCTTTCATTTTCAATCAGTTAAAGCTCTTAAAGTTCCTGTAAAATGGTGCTTTAGTATTTTATATTGTACCAAAATTTTACTATAGTGAATATGTGAATCACAATGTATTTACAATGTAAATACAACGTAGGAATATTCTTTATCTTCCCTTTACAGGCAAACCCACCTTTGTGCGGACAAATATGCTCATTAGAAGTATTGGACCTGTCTCAGAATTTGATATGGTAAGTGACAAGCTCAATTCTATTCAAAAATAAATTACATAAGAAAGTACTGTCTTGTGTCTTGTGTTATTAGTAATTACATGTAGTTACGTGTACTACGGGATTTCGGTCAGTTTGATGACCAATTTTTTATTTACACATTACACAAGTAGATATTTGACACGAGACAGGAGACACAACTGTGCATTGTTTGTCCATCTTAAACCAAGGGAAAGACAAAGAGATATACCAGAAAATAAAATAAAACGAATCCGATCTTGTCTTTTCCGGTTCTTAATCTTGAATCTTGTTCCCGAGGTGCATGCACAACGCACAATGCACAATGCACAGTTGATAGCTTACATCCAGTTAATTTGCTCTGAAGAACGAGTAGAAAGAGAAAGGCTCAGCTGCTTTCTCCTCTCCCTTTTCCCTCCTTTATATTTTTCAACATTGCTTTTTCTGCTTTTTCCTAGTTTAATGCTAGGTTGAACAGTGAACATTGAAGATTGCACAGTCTCTTTAAAGTGTTTGGTCTCAAGTCAAATTGAATTTTCCTTTGGAAATCCGACAAAAGACAAAAAAACACAAGTCTCTAAACTCTAAACAAATACAAACTTAATCGATCAAATCCCTTTTCACATTTTCAATTGTGAATATTTTTTATTGAAGCATCAACAAAAATGAATAATTCACCATTTCCTTGTCTATTTTCCAAAGGATTTTTCTATGGACTGCTATTTTAGACAATTTTGGAATGGTAAGTTTCCCGTTTCCCGTTACTGTTTTTAAAAATTGAAAATTACAAAAATGAGAAACCACACTTTCAATTTTTGTCCAATTTCTAACAATTCTAAGAATAATAATTAATAATTATTAATAATCCTTCATGATGTTTTGTCTGTACTTGTACATATTTTCCCCTTGTAAAAATGAAGATCCTCGTCTAAGGTTTCGAGGTCCGGTGGAAAATCTTAGTTTGAATATTAAAATGTTGGAACGAATCTGGAGACCAGATACGTAAGTCATGTTATGTCATATACCCTATACATTCAACATTATAGATTACTGCCGAAGGTCAAAGGTCAAAGGTCAAAGCATCCTACACCGTACAAATAGAAAGACTATAGCTGTTAATTAAATTTCAAACAAATTTATTCACAGGTATTTTCACAATGGGAAAAATTCATATGTTCATACAATAACCCTTCCAAATAAAGTAAGCCGGTTTTTTTTATATAAAAGAGTTTGAATACACATTTTTATCCAAACTTATTAAAGTACTCTATATTTTAGAGATTTTTCTATCTCCTATAATCTAAAAGTTTGAAATAGCATTCTCTGTTATCTCTTCATTTGGTTTTTAGCTGTTACGGCTGACTAAGGATGGAGACATCTTATATTCCATGCGGTTAGTAAATTATCTTTGTACTCCTCTCAACTCGCATCATTTCTTAAAATATTTGAGCAGAACATATCTTATTCTATCAAGCACCATGTGCCTTATAAATTTATATACTACACCTGTTGCGTACTTGGCATGCGCGGTTTAGAAATTTTAAACGGCGTCAAAGTTGTACAGACTTTTTACAAAAATCAACCTTGGATTTTGTAAAAATTTCAAACGGTATCAAAGTTTCGCGAGATCTGAGGTGTAATTGGTTTGGTCCAAAAATCCTTGCTTAGCATAATGATTGTTGTTAACCAATTTCAGGTATCTGGTTTTCTTTCGTTTTTTTTAAATATTTTTTCCAGGTTGACAATAAAAGCGAGATGTCTGATGTGTCTTCGGAGATATCCAATGGATACGCAAAGCTGTCCACTCATCATTGGCTCATGTAAGTCAGCGCCAAACTTTGGTCTTCATACTGTTTCCTTTTTTGTTTTATCCTCTTTTAAATGTTTATGAATGATGAATCATGACAAACCCAGAATATACAGTAAAAAAATTTAAATTGTGGCTGTGCACGATTTTAAAACTTGCTTAATGAATTCTTCATCGCGAGAGGGTAGTGCAGCGCGTATGATGATCAGACTGAATAAACAAGTGTATACTTTGTCCGTTTTATTAGTGGACACTTGGTACTGTATGATTAAGTCAGGGCCGTATCATGAACTGCAGGGCCCTGACATAGGCATACAGTACCAAGTGTCCACTTATAAAAATCGCGTATACAGCTTGTATGCAGTAAGTATGGGGCAAAGTGAGACTATGGGTGCAAGCTCGCGCTACTACATATAAGTGGATGTGACAAAATCGAGTCGAAAACTTAAGCTTCAGCTGAGAATCGAACCCCCACCTAACACGCGCTCGATGCAAGTCTCTAAACCACTGAGCCACAAAGTCGCGCATGCGCAGACGTAGTGAGGACAGACAGACGGATCTGATCAGACTAATAGGGTAGCTAGCTACGCTGCACTACCCTAATAAGCGACATGATTCCATAAATGTTTGTGCATTTTCTTCATTTAACTTACTCTTTATTAAGTACTTTGTTCAAACTCACGTTTGCGTAAACTACAAGTTTTTAACAGTACGGTAGACAAATTTTTAGAGTACAAAATTTGCGAAAGTCAAGAGTACACATGTACCAATGCCAATGTGCAAAATAATGAGGCAAATATGGGAAGGAATTTCGGAGGAAAATGACATCCATTATCCATTGTTTGAGGATTTTCTAAAGTGTAAGTAAAATCAAAAGGGAACAGGAGTTTTTCCTTGCATTTCGTATTATAAATAGGGAAGGAGTAGAGTATAAATAAGCAGGGAGGAATAAATTCTGAACGAGTGGAGAAAGATTGTTCAAGGTAGAATGATTGTTTGTTTGTGGGTCGTTGTCTTTCTCGTTCTCGTTGTCGTGATCGTTTTGCTTCTGCTTTTGGATGTGTGTCTGCGATTATGTGTATGAATGAATAATCTGCCTGTGTCTCGGGTCTAGCTCTACCTTGTTCCTTGTTCATTCTACATGTTTATGTGTGGCTGAGTGTGGAGTGTAGAGTGTGGAGTGTTGAATGAGTGGATGAATCTTGTCCTTCCATCCTGTCGATCTTGGTTTTCTCAAGCTGAAAAAGAGATAAGAATTTGTTCCTTGCGTTGACTCTCCTCAATCCTCAATCATCATTCCCTCCCGTTTTAAGCATTTTAAGCCATTCAAAATTCAGTCAACCAGGGTTTGTAAAAGAACCAGCTGTTTCTGATTTCTAATATTCTGCCAGCACTGCCACTGGCACTGCACTGTCTTCTGATTGACAGACTAATTACAACTTTCCATCTTCTAGCATACTCTCTCTCTCTCTCTCTGCAACAACTTGAAAAGCATGACTCACTAATCTATTTGCATGTTGGTTCTGCATGTTTATCAGAAAAACGGGATGGAAAAGAAAAGGAAATCACGGATTATGGATTAATGATTGCGGATAAGCGGGGAAATGATTATTTTATCTCCTCATTCAATCAATTCACTTAATTTTTATCACATAAAATGCTGAGTGCTGAGTGCTGAGCTAATTTTTAGTGGTGTCTAGTGTCTAATGTTTAATCTATCGATATGGTGATAATAACAAGAAAGATTGGCAGGTGGAGCCGTTAGTTGTTTTTATACACATGATGGCCTTTCTTCTGTCTCCTGTCTTCTGCCTTATTCCAGTCAGTTCCAGTGGCGGTTTTAGTGGAATAGTTACTTGTGAATTTTTAATTTTGAGGTGGTCATAGATCACATACATGAAATGACCCAGCTTCAGCTGTAGCACTGCTCCTGCTTCTTCTGTATCATGCCATGTCAAATGATTCCCTTCTTTTCATCCTATTCTGTTATAATACACATGTCATGTACCTCTGCAAATAAGACATGCACCATGTACAACAAGACAAAATGAGTGAGATATAAATTTATAGAGTAGTAGAACAGTTGTTATTTCTTGTTTCTTGTTTGGTATTTGGTATTCAAAAGGGATTGAGTAACTGTCATCAGAGATTCCACCTTTTCTGTCGTTCCTATTCCTATTCCGATTCTGTAAACTCTGGGTTCTGGATATTTGACATTTGTGCCTGTGTATTGCTTGTATATTTTCTATAGGTTTCACAAGAGAGAAGAAACAGGAACAGACTGTTTGTATGCATGAATGGATGTGTGCGTGTTTATTTGAGGAATTTGCAGGGAAAGCAGAGAAACTAGAGCTGAAAACTCCTCGTTCGCCTCACTGCAGATGAAGAAAGCGCATACATATTGACATGAGCTGAATGTACTGTACTGTACTAGCTGACATGATTTACTCCATTCCATTCCAAATTTTAGACTTTTCTTACACAATATCTCGTTTTGATCAAGCTATTCCTGGATCCTGTACCAAAAAACACATGATACCCAAATACTAAACTGTGAACATGAATGACTACATCTGAGCTCCTGTTTCTTGTTTCTACCATTGTTATTAGTTGTTATTCACAGCAGTTTGCCCTGCACGTGTACAACTTGTATACTAGAAATATATGCAACGTGTGTAGTGTATAGCTATCTTACTATGACTCAAACACAATGCACAATACATAATATGGCTTCATTTATACTTGACACAATGCACAATGGATTTCAATCCTCATTGTCAAATTATGAAATGCTAATCTCATTCTAAAATCCAGGTTTTAGTTGGTAAATTGATGATGATGATGATGATGCTGATGGTTTGGCATCACCTGTCATCAAATCAAATACTAATGTAAAATATAACGTGTACATGTGCTTTGTATATAAAATAGATGCTTACACAGCCCAGGAAATCCTATATGAATGGACAGCGGGAGATCATGCAGGTGGACATATTTTTATTATTTATTGTTTATTATTTGTATAAATAAATAATATAAAATGTTAACTTGTTTTAAGTATTGGCGGTTCAATATTTATTTTTATCAAGTATCAAGTGTAGTGAATAAGGAAATTGTGTGTTTAAATTTTTCAGTGAGTTTTGCCTCGGGAATTGGTTTAGCTCTATCTCAATTTGACGTCATCAGCAGTCCTTACAAAAATATATCTTTAAGGCGCAAAGAAGGTAAAATCTCAACTCTAAACTCCAAACTAACAGAATTTCATGCTTACAAATTACAAATCAATTGGATCGTCTATTTACTATTTACAGAATTTAAACTGGTGTCATTTTGAATTTTGTAATTTTGAAACTTTTTACAGGGGAATTTTCAGTACTACAAGTAAACTTTAACTTGGTTCGATTTGCGGGCTACTTTTTGATCCAGATTTATGTTCCGTGCATCCTCATTGTCGTCTTGTCCTTTGTTGGATTCTTCATTAATCGGGAAGCGACGAGTGATCGAGTTGGACTGGGTCAGAAATCAAATATAAAATTCCCATCCACTTTGAATTATCAATGTCCAACAGTTTTGTTTTTTACTGTTCATTCCTGAATAACTGATGTTGGTTTTTGTACATTTTAGGTGTAACTTCCATTCTCACGCTCTCCACTATAAGTCTTGATAGTCGGAGTGACCTCCCAAAGGTCCGAGACAATACTGGAAATACTGGAAATACTTTTGTTCTTATATTTTCCATTTCTTGTATAAGCAAAAATAACATAAAACTTGTTATTTTTATTTTAGGTTGGATACATGACCGCCTTAGATTTATTTCTTCTCAGTAAGTACAAAGTACCAAATCAAGTAAAAATCAAAGGAGAATCATAACATCAAAGAATTGATGCATGATGCACTAAGTATTTTTGTACCAGTATTATCTTTGTATGACTTTTACTTGAATCTTGAATGTGATTTCAGTGTCATTTGGATTTGTGATGGCGACCCTTTTGGAATTTGCCTCCGTTCACTACTTTACAAAGGTATTTAAAAAACTTGTAGTTTAAAGTGTAGACATTATTAAACATGATTCCACGTCTGGCCACTGTCTGCTCTCTGGTTTTATGCACAAGTGCACAAGTTCAAGTTTTTCACCCGTCATTTGCATACCGAATCAATTTTGATATGTACTCAGATCTCAGATATTAAGGAAAGATACTGATATGCTGATGTTGATGTTGAACCTGGTTCTGATTCTGTTTTCTGTGTAATTTGTAGTGTGTTTGATGGAGAGGATAAGACTTTTTTAATCGGTCCCTGGTGGTTCCAAGTTTGTTTAGATCTTGAGGCTGAATTCAAAATCCAGAATCGGGAATCCAGAGAATTTTGAATTTTGAAAAAGAGGAATTTTTCTCCGTCTTATATCTTACCCAATTTCCCTACATGTTTAACATTTATGCAGTAAACGCCAAGTGTACTATATATATATATATAAGCCAGATGATTCCTGCTGAAAATTGGAAATAACTTGACATTTCAAGTTTCAAGAGACAGGCCCAACAGCAAACAGCACATGACAATGTTCAACGTACAACGTACACTTGGGTTTTAAAATCTCGAGTGTCTGCATTCTGCATAGTTCTTGAGACTTGAGAGTTGAAAGTCAGTCTAGAATCTAGAATCTAGAATCTAGAGGCTGGAGGCTGAATTCTCCAGCTTAAAAACTGTATGAAAAAACTTCAACCAGGTACTCGGATTCTTGATTCACTTTTCTATTTTGTACCTTGTACAAAAAGATTGAACTTGAATTTTTAAAGTAACCAACTTTTTTGGACTAGTTTTTGGATTACAAATTGGACAATTGCAGTCAATTGGAGATAAAATTCACCAATTTTCCTCAATTTTCAATGCTCCTGTAGTTTTCAAGTCCACATTGTGCATTGTGAAAGAGGAATGTGAAACCAGTCGACTTTGTAGAGGGTCCAGAGTCTAAATTCTAGATGACACGGACCTATTTTTTCAAACATCCCTTCTTTCTTTTCTTTCTTTTACTTTCACCAGTACAAACTCTGGATCAAAGTTTAGATGATGCTCGAGACTCGAGACTCGAGGAATGCAATTTTATGCACTCGTGATTTAAAATGTACATCGTACATTGTACACTGTACAAGTATCAATGTAACTGAACACTGTAGACTGCAGAATGGAGAAATGGAGAAATGGACAACTGAAATGTTAACAAAGTTGATGACTTTTTTATTCGGATTTTTAAGCTGAGCCCCTTCAGACAAATTTCATTATTTTGAAATGAATATAGAAATTCGTAAAAAATCATATTCGTAACTCTCAATTTTAGTTGTGTTAGTTTTGTTCTCACACATTTTATCTACATTTCCTCACACTTTTCACACGTTCTCCATTCTCCATGTTCAATCCTCAAACCTCCATTGTCTCAATTCTCGAGTCTCAACACTCAACAAGACTGCTCTCATGCACAATCCGCAACTACAAAATACAACCACCAAAGTCAAGAATAGGAGAGTGAGCAAAACATGAATGAAGTCTCTTGGGATTTAAAATTATAATTTCTACTTTCTACTCCATTCTTTGTTGACTAATCTTCTTTGCATCTCCACATTCTTCATTCTAGATGCTACATGCTACAAGTATGTGAAATTATGCAAAAGTAAATGGGATGAATGGTAAAAAGTAGAGATGGGATTTCAGTTCATTTTCCAACTATTTGAAGGATCAACTGAAACTTTTCTCATAATTTATTTCAGCTTTATTTATTTATTTCTCACTCACTCGCTCATTCGCTCATTCGCTCATTCGCTCACTCTTCCCTCCCAAACACCCAAAAGAGTTTTACCCTACATATTTTTACTTTTGTCTAGATTCTAGATTCTAGATTCTACTGTACAATTTCTACAGTCGAAAATCTAGATTCTAGATTCCAGAGTCTGCAGTCTAGAGTCTAGAGGTTTTGCAGTTGGGAGTAAATATCTTTATGGACTGTACATTGTTCGCACAATGGATGAGAAATGGAGGGAAATGAAGGAAAATAAAGGAAAGGGAGGTTAATAAATTTCCTTGATGATTGACGTTTCTTTTACCGTCCGCATCCTCTATAA
>JAQGBH010007044.1:0-11599 GCA_034698265.1 Sminthurinus aureus
TTTCTCTTAGCCAGAGTAATAGCCATTTCTCTTAGCCAGAGTAATAGCCATTTCTCTTAGCCAGAGTAATAGCCATTAAAGCTAGGATGGGACAAACCACATGACGCCACCGGATACGGATTTTATAGAAGGTAGATAGTAAAACACATGTTAAGCGTTCCGATGGTCTTCAGCATTTTTTACTTAATAATCACTGGGTAGTTTTCATTATTACTCACTATATTATTATACTTCAGTTATGGGTAAGCATTTTTACCAGTTCGAGTACTCTCTAGAGTATTCCTTCCGATTTTTTGCTAGTAGGATAAATATTATGTTATCATTCATATGAAACAAAGCTTTATGTATATTGACTTGATTATCTACTACGTTGTAGGCTGTAAGTGTGATTATGTACACATTTTGTTTTGTATAATATTCTATACATAATGTATTTATTATATACATTGATAGTTTTGTATTTTGTACAATTGTGCTTGTAAGAAATGAACCAAGTGTCAACGTTTCCATTCTCGTGTCATGATATTATATTACATGCATGAAATATGGAGGAGACTTAAATAATTGTTTATACAAACATTTCTCACGTGCAACTACGCATGTGGCTAAAGTTTCTTGTGTGTTTAAAAATATTGGAACTCTTTGTAAAACATTTACGTTTGATTCTGATAAGTGATAAATATGATGATGACATAATATTATGAAGATTTATGTGACACTGTGTAGCACCTTTTGCTCTGGGTACAAACAAAGTCAAGTGTGTAATTGACAAAAAAAAGCCTTCTGATACTTTATTCTTGATATAAAGCCTACTATAATTTTACTTTACGGTATACATTTTCCATCCATTATATTTTGGGCACTATTCTGACAATAGAATTTGAATTTTATAATACTCGTATCATCATTAAAATGAATACATACTTGGAAGAAACTATGCATAGAATAGGGAGATTGTGTTACCCTTTATCATGATTCACTTGAGATGCATTCTATTCTTTCTCATTCTGTCTCTCTCTGTCGTATAATTTTATTTTTTATGTCATTTTTTTTTTTGCTTTGAAACTTTCTCACGCATTGCAGTTACCACTTATCAGCCGTAGCATACTATACATTAGTAAATTTTCCAATATACAGTAGTTCTCTATCAATCACATATCTGTCATGCAGATTATGCACTTCGATAGGACATATTAAAGATTAAAGTTGTACACGTTTCTGCTTACATCATAAGCCGTCACAATTTTTTATTATTGATTTAATTTTTTATTCACTTGAAAATTATCAATTAAACCGATATCATGAATGCAATTTGTACTCATTTGTTGAATGTTTATTTATCTAATTGCAGTAGTAGTCCTTATCCAAGGCCTGTGATTCAAAAGGTACCAAAATGAATTATTTTGATATTAAATGAATTTATTTGCAAGTACCACTAATCTGTATTATTTGTTCGAATGTATATATAACAATACCCAGTTACATTATCCTTAATTTATGCTGTTCACTTGATCTGATTAATTTAATGTTTGTTTTTGGGTTTTTTTTTAAAAAATTAGTCCATGTCTGTGACGCTCGGTAACGGGCCTCAGTTCGTAAGTTTCAATTTCATTAAAATTTCGAATATTCCATCATAAATTACTTTCCGACTAAATCACTGCATGTATGATTAATTTCTGTAATGTATATATGTACAATAATCTTGGTTACTCTTGCTTAGTGCTCCTGACGTCTCTCACACAGAGTATGTGCCATCCTTATCAACAGAGAGTAGCGGTGTGGGGAGGGGAAAAGAACTCTCTGTGAACCATGCCTACAATATTCCATGCGTAAGTAAAATTTTCCATATATATTCTGACTACTATCTTAAATCACGTTTTCTCTTATCATTTTAAAAATATAAGTGCATAATATGTTACGTTAGTGCCTATTGCGTTGCATTATCATTCAAGTGAAAAGGAATATTCTGTATGCATGATATTAAAAATCCTGTTTTTTTTTCTGTAGGAAAATGAGTTGCCCAAAGATCAGCCAGTAAAAATTACTTTCCGTTATCCATTGACACCACAAACGGTTGGTCAAATTTCAAACAAAATAAATGTTCTATGTTATTATGAAATGAAAGTATATTATGGTGTTAAATTTTAAATTGTTTGGACTTTTTAAATAATTTTATCATATCATTAATCAAAAACTAAGGAATGATGTTTTTAAGGGATAAAAATGGCAGCCATGTATTATGATTGTGTTTGAAACAAAATTTTTGAGTCTGAAAATTTCAGAGTCCATTTTTTTTCCTTATTTTATTTTAGTCCACGCCTTTTGAGCTTATTCTGAATACATTAGTTAATAATATTATACATGTATTCATTTTACATAGGTTCTTACTTGGGATACCATCCTCTTGAAGAAAAATTTGTACATTGAAGTTCCAAACGGATGTCTCCCAGATGCATCCAAAGAGGCATTCGTTGCTCTTTTGGAGTATGCTGAAGAAACACTTAATTGTGAACATGCCGTCGTTTGTTTTCCGAAGGATAGAGCTGATCGTCAGATCTTGATCAGAACTTTCATGTTTATTGGTTTTTTCATCGTCCCTCCCGGAAACGAGCTGACAGAAAAATTTTCGGACAAGGATCATATTTATATGGTGTACAACATGAACTGATTTCTGGGAAAATGTCGTGCAAGCTTAAACTATTTGTCATCAACAAAATCTTTTTTTTCTCTTCTGATTTTTTCTTCCTTAAATATTACCTTTATAGGCCCTATTATATCTCTTAATTTTATACATTGCAAATTTTTGTTTCTTTTCTTACCATTATTTGAATGAAGAATGAATTAGGATAAGTATCGCAGGAATTTTTTTTTCTCTTACTAATTTTAAATTAATTTCTTGAATGAATTTCTAAATGTATAACAATGTTAAATATTCTTACATTTATCGCAGGAACTTTCAAGCATCACGACAAAAGCAACTCATTTTCGTATTTCTCTATATTATAAAATAAAATTTGATGCAATACAAATAATGTATTCGGTGGCGGGTTAGACTTACATACAATCAAAATGCAATAATTTTTTTTATAGTTAACTCAAAGGTGAAAGTTCAAAAAAGAAAATACATGACGAAAACATAATTATTGTTCTTTTTTAGAATCGTATGTTTGTCTACTCGAATATTTTTAATTGTATTGTCTCAAATTATCTCTCTCTGATAAGGATTAGACACATCAGACTTCGTTTGTAGTTTATTTCAAATTTGTCAAGCAACCCTCGTCTTTTTGGGAGTGATAAAGAAATAAAAGAATTGACAAAACTCTTTTATATCTTCAGTACCAACGCAATAAAATCGAGAGTAATGCGAAATATATATATAGTTAAAAACAAAAAAAAAAAACAAAAAAAAAATAATAAAAATGATACATGTTTATTTTTTTCTGTTTCATTTCTTTGTAATTGAAGTGCTTGACAAATTTGTTATAAATAACTACATATTAAAAATATAAAAATCCAAAAAAAAATCTATAAAAATAACAAAAAAACGATAAAAAAAATAAATAAAAAAATATGTATAAATATATTATTATATGATCTAATCTAGTAATTAGATGCATTTGTTTAATAATAATTATGTTATAGTACGTTTGTATATGCTATAAAAATTTCTGCTATATTCTCACTAAATATATATTATGTCTTTATTACACATTATTCATCCGATTCAAATTGTCTTATATATATAAAATTTACAAAGCAGTAGCAATACATTATTCATTACTGACTCAAATACTAACTACTAACTATTATGTATTCGTTTATACATCATAATATTCTTTTACAATTTCGTGCTATAATAATATAATGAAATATCTTAAATGTCTAAAAAATATACATATAATTTCAGTCTGTTATACAAAATTACAATCTTATATTTTGGAAAAAATGAAAATTTGTTGGAATGAACTTTAATTCAATACTCTTTAAATTGGAATTGTATATCAGAGTCATTACATGTATTTCTTATTACATACAATCTACGTTACGGCAAATGTTTCGTTTTACATTTATTATAATATATCTCTTGATACTGGCGACTATATCTTAATACGTATCTATAGTCTTTACATTCTTGGTGCATAGTCCATATATATATAATATATATATACATAGATTGTATAACAACCATTCAATCTTGCGTTGATTTCTGTATTATGCTCATCTGATCCAGCTTTTTCCCCACAAACATACATATAATTAGACTATTACATTGTAATTTATGGACCGTAAGAATAGACAAGTCAAAACTACAAGATATATTGGGATCGAAAAGTCAATAATATTTTACTTAAAAGGTACTAAATATTTATATTATACATTTATTATAATTTAAAAATATAGAGCATAGTCCATAGTCATTAAATTTTAAGACATGGTTGTATAATACTAAATACGCAATATATAAATATACGGAAAATGTAAAGGGTTCGTCCAAATAGATTTCATCTAATGGTACAAGGAAAAGTTAAACGTGAAACTACGTGTTGTTTACGCCTGAGAAAAAACAAAAATGAGCAAACAGACTGAAAAAAAAGAGCAGGTGACGAGGAAAAGAAATCATAGAAAGGAAATGCATTCATGTCATATGTACTTAAAGAGGAAAAATATTCTGAATTCTTGTTTATCATTACATTATTGAGCAGTTTTTGTTACGGTTGCCCCAGGCTGAAGGAGGAAGATAATAACAATAACAATGTTTATAAAGTACTTCGGCTGTATATCTTCTAATTGCATAATAATATTATAGACATAATATGTGTACTTCTGACCTTCTTTTTTTTCTCCTGGACATCACATAATATATCTAAATCTAAAAATATAATAAGGATATTTTGTACGTTGAATGAACATTGAATGGAAAGTGTCTTGGAATTCGAAATGATGTATAAAACATAATGAAAGTTGGTGATTCAAAATTGAAAAAATATATACTACGTTTCACATTGATCATATTCTGTACAACTCGTTAAAATATGCATGAATTCTTCCTTATACCTGTAATCTATATATTATACTCGTTGTCCATTATATCTACTTTTTTCAGTTTACTTATACACAATATTATGTAATGCTTGTTGTTTGTTTTGAGCCAAAGTCCAAATTTATAAAGGGAAAACTGATGAACTTAACAACGGGTGTGATACATATGTATAGTAGGTATGTAGTTGGCAATGAACAAAAAAATTTTACCTGATGTAAATATTTTCAAAGTTTTCGTATTTAATTTAAGTAATGTTATATTCTGAAAAGAACTTTTATTTTTTTTGTGGTTGTCAACGAAAGTGATGTAATGAAAGTTAACTATACATAATATATTACATTATATTGTACACAATTCAATACATAAATAATAATGTAAGGAGTAAGGAGTGAAAATATATATACACAACTAATAAAAACCATACTAATATTGAACTTCTAATTGTACAGTGTACATTGTACATGCATATATGTATGTTCAACATATATGTATACCAATACCTAAAATTTTAAAAACGTTATTACACATTAAATCGCATCATACACATAATATAATACATGTACACAGTACACAGGCACCTTAAACAATAATGTCGCTACATAAAAATTAATTGTAAATTACATTACATATGTTACATTAAATATAATTTTGTCTCGAGGATTCCACTCTGCACGTTTTTATCTGTCCCTTTTCAGTACATGAAATCGATATTATGTAAAAAAGGCTCTTTCCTTTTTGGTTCCACTTGACTCGATAAAGTAATAAAACAATATAATAAAAAATAAAACTTACAAACAAGAACTGCGTTGTATTTTCATTTCTTTTCTCATTTATATATTTTCACTAGATATTCTTTATTGCCTTGAGCTCATCGTCGGTCTTTTCCTCACAGGAGCCGGCATTGTTAAGAATCGCGAAATATAATATAAATCACGTATATACATATGTGCTTGTTCTTCTCATTCTCATTTTGGAGCTTCATCGGGATCTGGATGTCTCAATAGACTGAACTACATGAAGTTGACTATTCAGTATAATCCAATTTAGTATTCATGTTCAAGATGTATTGAATTGTGTTGTGTGTTGTTTCTTGTATCTTAAAGGAGGTACATATCAAGATGGCCGGATTTGTATAGAGAATATAGGCTTTCCCTTACGATTTTTTTGACATTGAATTTAACTACATATTGTAGCATTGCAGGCCTCGCATTTTTTGCTTTTCAGTTTCATGTAATATTTGAATTTTTTCTTTTTCTTTTGCATGCCCAACGCTAGCCCAATGCATTTAAAATAATCCTAACAGTTGTGTAACAAGTTTCCAAGTAACATATAATACATGATATTATATATCATCAACTATTGTATAATCCAAATATATAAATTATAATTTATAAAATATATACTCTCGAGTACATTTTGTTCTTAATTCTTTTCGTTGGTCTATGCTTACTGTTCATAAGAATATTTCCGTAATATTGCCGTTCGTACAACACATAAAATCCAATAAAAATCAAAGCTCCTGTTATGCATGCATGCTTAAGAACTCTATTCTAATTAATAATACGAAATGATGTCATGTGTACATGTAGGGTTAGTATACGGGCAGGACAAATTTGCAACGGGGATGTGATTCAACACAGAAGAGAGAAAAAAAGGGAGTCGAAGAGAGAAACACAGACAGAGAGGGAGAAACCTTAATCTAAAAATTCATATTGAGAGAAAGAAAAAGCTAAAAGAAGGAAAGCAGAGGGAGCAAACTAACAATATAAGAAGAATATAAGACGAGGATGACAGAGTGAAGGGAACATGTACAATGTACACGGTAGAGCTGTTTTTTGTATTAAATATAAACGTACCCATGCAGCACACATGTACATGTGTATATAGATGGAGAAATTGGAGATTGGAGAAAGAGAGAAGAGGGTGCAAGTTGAACGATCGATAGAAGGGAGGAAATATGTGTGTATGCGTCGGATTCGGGTTTTATTGACGCAAGCCTGCATACAGTACAGGTATAAGGTACGTTGTACATACATGATAGATACATAGTTACTTGCATCCGTGCTATGGAAGACGATGTCCAGAAAGTAATGTTTTTATGTACGCTGTTCACTGTGTGTGTGTGCACTTGTAATCTAGAGTATAGTCAGCGACGCTCTATTGTGTCAAATAGTCCAGAGTCCAGAGTCAGTTAAATTCATAAAGGTGAACGAGTGAACAAAATTGCATGTATTTGTCTTCCTTTTGATTATTGTGAGAGTGTAGTAGGACGACAACGACGAATTCATTCCAGTCAGTCATAGTAATAGTATGTACAGTAGTGTGGAGTGTGTAAGTGAGTGTATGAATAGTGAATGTGTACATGTGTAAAGAAATTGTGGTCAGGTAAATGTCATCATCAGTGGGTTATAACACACCCGAATATAGACAAACGTGATTTGGTTGCAAAAGGACAATGTTGATGGGATCATACGATAAATGTCGAAATCTACAAGAAGAAGGCCTCGTAAACCTTTTCTAAGAATTTCGTTGTTATCCTCTGAATACCATGAATGAACACGAGGTTGACGATGTCGCCTTCTTAACTGGTAACTAACAGTTTAACTTATTATGTGAATACCCTAAGTGCTTATCCATCCATATTATATTATATTATATTATATTATATTATGTGTAGAGTACATAGATGCATTATTTATATATGTTTGCTCATATAAATGTATGCAGGAATTTTGTAATAGACAAAAAAGTAAAGGTCAGTTGTTGGTAATTCCTGTTGAATGTACACATGGATTTTGATATAATATATATAATGTCATTCAAAAGGGTTGTGATACATACTAAAAAATACTAAATCTACAACACTGTTTTATTTTTTGTCATCAGGTGAATCTGCAGCGGCGAATAAAAGAGTTCTCTATGAAAGAGATAGGATAGCCGTTTGCTCTCAAAGGAGAGCTCTCGGAGTTTTCGTTGCGGCCTTTGCTTTGTAAGTTTTACTTTTTATTTATGTGTTATGTGTGTACAATACTACTTTCTTTCTAGTAGTCAACACAGATTTACTTACAACTTTACTATAATGTCCATTAATACAATGTGGGCTCAAAACAAATTTGTCTTTCCATTTCAGAATAGCATTTGTTGCACTTGTCATTGCTTTCGCAACCCCGCTCAATGGTACGTATCCAGATTAAACATCCTCAATAACTATGACCATAATATATACAATATATGTACACTACAACAAAATAAAACTTACAAATGACAAAACATATCTTTTAGTTATTATTATTATTATTGACGATGATAATTTTTTATTTTGGTTCGTAATGATTATTAGGATGTTCCTTTCTACATGGAGGATCTGATCTGATTGGAGATCACTTTGGTGACTCAGATGATTCGGGTATACTTTACACAGAATCTGGAGAAGAATTTCCATGGAACGGTACCCGCCTACCGGACTTTGTTATTCCTCGTCACTACACCATCTCCATTCATCCCAATTTGACCACATTGGATGTCATTGGTAAGTTTACTTTTTTGATATTACAGAAAAAAAGAAAACAATTGTAAATCTATACGTATGTACATGAGTCTCTAGCACTGTATTCTACAATAATATATCATAATATTTATACAGATAAATTATAGTTTATAGTTTGGATTGTTTAAAAAAATTAATGTGACTTTTTTTTATTATTAGGCTGGGTGGTGATACAATTTGAAGTTTTACAGGATACAAATTTCATAGTTTTTCATAGTCGCAATCTTAGGGTAATTGAGAAATGGGTGAAAGAAGAGATTGATGGAAAACCTGGAGACCCACATAATATTTCAAAACTACTGGAATATGTTCCACATCAACAAGTATGTGGTTTGATTTAAGATGCCTATAATTTATTTGATTTTATTTAAAATGTCAAATTTTCGAATGGTAGATATGCATCATACAAACTCGAAACAATTCCAATTTAATGTTCTCTTGCTTTACAGATGTATTTGGAGTTGGGTGAGGGGAGCTATCTCACCAAAGGACGAAACTATTCCTTGGGAATACGTTTTCAAACCAACATTAGTCAAGAGTTGGAAGGCTTTTACCTAAGTAGTTATGTGAATTCACAGGGTGAACGAAGGTACGTCACAACATTACACTCTCTTAACTTTTTCGCATCATTACATCTTGCATAATTTACTTTAGTTTACTTTTTCTCTTTTACAACTCATACTATATATATTTTTCTTGGTCCAGTTTTTCAATTCCGTTACTATAATATATTATTACAATGCCCACACACCTTTTTAATTTAGCATAACAATATTTTCTTGCTTTCTCCTCTACTGTTACAAATAAGTAACAGATGCGCAAGATGTTTTCTCTTGGAGTTCCTCATTTACCTAAATTTATAAACTTTCTGTGGTTTTTTATTTACCATCAAATGTAAAAAAATATTCAATTTCAATGAGTATTACAAAGTTTTCTTACAACTTGATAATCATGTTTTGACTCTTGACGGTGAAGCAAATGTTACCTAGTTTCGCTTACACTATACACTATACACAATATACATTATTACATGTTACATACATGAGTAGTGTAAGTGCGTGTAGTGTGCACGGCATATTTAAATTGACTTTTTTATGAGCATATTTACTACTTGTGCACACAGAGAAACAAAGAGAAAGCATGAGAGAGAGAGAAATGGTGCAAAAAATATAAAGAACACGTGCGAGTGGAATTCTTTCAACGTAACATAATACGGAAAATGGATAACATTGCGGGAAATAAATAATAAAATATTTAAAACACAGATTAGCCGTACAACTTGAAACTTCAAACCACCATGCTTTTCACTTTTCACTGTACATTAACTTGCCGTTCTAAACAACACGTACATACCCTTCACAAGTGCATAATATACTCCCCATGCGTATAATGTATAAAGTAAAGAATGTATAATATATATTACATATTATGCAACATGTATGTAAATTGTAAATGTATAAATATAAATAATGTAATATATTATGTTTTTTTACCCCACAGATTTTTGGCAACAACTCATTTTGAACCAACCTATGCTCGCTCCGCGTTTCCTTGCTTCGATGAACCGCAGTTTAAAGGTGAAGATAATACCTTTTACCTTTTACTACATTGGATTTTAATTTTATTGAGTAGTGACTGATGAAGGGAGCTGTAATAATCATAATAATTCGAATGTATTTGTTTCTGATCTTGTTTGCTTTTTCACACACAGCGACGTTCAAAATGATAATAATTAGGAATCAGCAGCATAAATCACTGTTCAACATGCCCATAAAGAAAATTGAGACGGTCTACTATGGATACAATATGGAACTTGTAAGAAATCTAACTTTTTGCATGTAATATTTTTGGTACTCGGATAAATTAATCTTCAAAGTGGTCTAAATAACTTTGTTGAAACAAAATCGTTAACAAGGTAGATACTTTTAAATTTGAAATTTGAAACACCACTCTCTTTTTCAAATCAATATCGTAAACATCTGATGCAAACTGTGAGATAGAGTTAAGTTTAAACATGAAAGGAGCATTAAGTTTTGAAAAGGGGTCATTCCCTTGAGGGGAATATTTTAAATAGAAAGCTTTTGGCTATGTGTCATAATGTAATAATTACTAATGCACACATAGGGACATATAATATATGTCATATATTTTGGTATAAAAAATAGAAGGCTAATAAGAAGAGAAAGGAAAGGAGAAATTGAAGTAGGAAAAATTTTCCTGTTTGTTTACATGGCAGATATCATGTATCAAATACATGTATGCATGTAGTATACCTTTGTACATTAGCGTTGGTGAAAGTCAAATATTTGATCAGTATCAAGTATCAACTTATTATGTACGATCATCATGATTATTCATTTCCTAGTACGTTTTATATCGCACGACTTGGTATTTGGTATGCTTATGAAAAAGAATGTTCAAACTTTTACTTCTAATTTCTAATTAAATTTCATCATTCATCAATCATAAGTTACAAGAAAGGGTCATTAGTCGTATTTTAGCATTACAAATGTAACGTTCAAAAGATAGCTAATAAATTATAGATATTATTTATGTCACTTAACGTTTAGCATCAGTAACAAAAACGAATGCAACCTAATTATTGTAATGAGTATGTTGTATAAATAAATATGTATATTTGTGTGAAATTTGCAGTGGCGAGATGAATTTGAAGAGTCTGTGGAGATGAGTACATACTTGGTAGCATTTGTCGTTTGTGACTATGACAGTATTTTCAATAAGACATCAAAGGGCATTGAAGTTTCTATCCATACTCCACCAGGGTAAGAAAATTGTCGTACAATATAGTACACAATACACACTTATCTAGATTGACATGTATTGTATTTATGTGTACTCGAGACTTGAGACCAGAGGCTGTCGGAGTTTAGATGAGCCTCAATTTACAAAATGTATACAATATATTATATATATATGGGTACGTTTGGAATCCATTCAAAAAGATTTGAACAACAAAATTCGTAAAATTTTTTTGATATTTTTATAAAATA
>JAQGBH010007045.1:0-11598 GCA_034698265.1 Sminthurinus aureus
TTTTTATTGTGTGTCTTCTTTATTTATAAAACGGAGTAAGTGAATTTTTTGGGTTGATTGTTGTTTTTAAAAAAAAAGAAAGAAAGAAAGAAAGATACAACAAATAATGATGAAAGAATTTGAATGTCATAAAAAAGAGAGAAACAAAATTAGTGCCAGTGTGAGGGAGAAAGTTGTAAATGTTATACTTCTTGTCAATGTCTGTACCATAATAGTAATAAAATATTATAATAGAGTATAATATACTATACTTGCGAGTGATTGATTGAATAAATAAAGTCAGATTTTGTTGTCCTTTTTGTTAATAAAAAATAACACAAAACATTGATCTTATATAAAAGAAAAAACACTATTGTTATAATACTTTGATGTTGTCATTTGATTTCCATTGTTCATTCACATGTTGATAACAACGTTTTTATTTTACACACATCCAGCAAAAAGTAGCTACAGCATATATTTACACGGCAAAAGCAAATACAAAAGTAAATTAATATAAATCGTGATTAGAACGCATAAAAATTTTATAAATAAATAGCATAATAATATACATAAAAATTCATTAGATAATTGTAGTTTTTTAAAAAATGTGTGTGTGTGTGTATTATAGAAAATTTGAGAGATTACGTGGCATTTAAGTTGTGTGATTTTAGTGATTAGTGATTTTAGAGTACAAAAAAGTACTGTATAAAAAGTTGAAGCAATCAGTACTAAATAAAGTTCTGTTTTGAGTTTTGAACGTTTTTCCGCGGCCACAAAGAATTTTTGTGAATATTCACAATGAAGAATAGATGTTTGATTTTAATTTGTGGATGCATTTTAATCGTGTTTATTGTGATAGTAAGATATCTAAATACTAATATTGATGAACCTCCAGTCAACAGGAGCCAGAATTTTGTAAGTTTAATCTCATTTGTCTTATTTTTTGGTTAAATATTCATTCTGTCAAAAGTGACAGATTCTTTGAAGATCTGAACAAGTTTTAGAATTGAGTACACAAGTACACAGTGTGTACTACACACTACATACAGCAATGTATTATGAATTACAAATTACAAATAGATTATAAATTATAAATTACTGTCATTTGATTTTAAGCTGTGATTAATAATCTTTCTGGATACTTAATACTCTATACAAGAATTCTTAAATAGGCTGCAAAATCGTTTTCCTAAGCATGTACAATGTACATACACACACTATGTAGAATATGTGTACTGTGTACTTCTAAGTTCTAATTTGGTTGTTTTTTTTTCAGCTGGATAACAAAACTAGCCCTTCCGTCGTCGTAAAAATATATTATGAAGTTCTCTGTCCAGGTACGATATTTTGACATACTACAGGGATTTTCATTGTTGACCTTAATTGAGTCGATTTCAGGTTATATATTAATGAATGCCTGTCTCTTACTCTGACAGTGATAGTCTGACTATATATAATTTATAATGTTGTATGTTTTTCTAATCTGTGTTCAATGGATTTTCGCAGATTCAAGAAATTTTATCGTCCGCCAATTATATCCATCATTCCAAGAACTCGTAAAAGCTAATCTTACTCATCTTGTAACTTTTAAACTGATTCCGTATGGAAAAGCATCAACACGCGTAAGTTTCGATGTATTTGTTTTTGAACAAAAATGCATTTATCTTGAATGTGTCCAATTATATAACTCGTAAAATGTATATAGTTTGGAGTAACTACATAGGCTCATAATTCATAATGTGTAGTAAAACTGAGAAATATATGTGTCATTTTTTTCCACAGGATCTTGGAAATGGAAAATATCAATTCAAGTAATTATATATAATGCTTTTATATTATAAACATTCATGGTTTTAGTGTTTGTTTTGAATCAAGTTAATAATATGTGTTGTATTCCACTAATTTTTATATCATTTACACAGTTGTCAACATGGAGAACCAGAGTGTATACTGAACAGGATCCATGCGTAAGGACTAAAATGACTCTTTAAATTTAGTATTCAGTTTTCAAATTTTAAGTTTTTAAAACATTACTGTACTGTTTAAAGATCTGCATTTTTGTACTGGAATTGTATGGAAAAACTGACAAGCTGTATATATAAAATATACATGCATATATTCTTAAATTGTATGTTTTCAGGTGTACTATAAGTCAAAATTTGCCATTTAGTAAGACGTTAGACATGACTAAATGTTCCATTTCCAATCCAAAAGAAACTACAGATAGTTGTGGAATGCAAGAATGCAGTAATGGTGATCTTCTTCTTAAAGAGCATGGAATCGAGACAAATAATATGCTAAGTCCAAGGTAAAAAAAATTAACTCTGTTGACCATATTGTTTATGACCCTATCTAAAAATTTCATGCTCAAGTATAAAAAAAGAAGTCATAAAAGTTTCATAACTATTATTCTACTGTTCCGTTTTCTTTTCTGTTTTTTTTTGTAAATTCAGCATAAGTTTTGTGCCCACAGTCACAATCAACGACAGTCAGAAAGATCAAGCTGAGCTTTTAAGAAACTTTCACAATGTTCTACTGGAGAGAATTTCATAAAAAATAGTGTGTAATATAATATCAACGCTCTTACATTAAGTAATATTTTGAATCTAGATGATATTTATGCATTACAAAAATGCATACATTTCTTCCGGTTGTAAACGATTCCAGTTTTTTTTTCATCTAGTTCTATAATACGTATACTTCTATAATATTATAAGATATACCCATGGGATATTATATACATAAAAGAAAGGTCTAGTGACGATAAAGATATTATTATGAAGACAAAAGTCCTCATTCTCTTACGTATTTGTATACAAACTAACATGTTTTTAAATACTAAACACTTTTGAGTAATTTTATATTAATCTTGGTAAACATTCGTACTAATAACGATTCAAGAACCTCATGTCTTCATTTTTATAAAATATTCAATATTATATGCACCTATTACACATTATGCATATATATACTATACGTATGTAAATGGTAAAATATTGTTATTATTGTTCTTCTTTTTGTTATTTATTTTTTGTAGGTATGTAATAGATATCATTCTTATTCATATCACAAATATATACTACCATTGTTTAAACTTTAAAGTAGCCATGTATCCATGATGTGCGTGTGTGCATTATATAGTATAGTAGACGAAAAAAGTAGTCTAGTCACTGAAAAAAATGTGGGCTGCTCATAATAACACGTTTCTTCTATGGATTAGATGATGATTTATTGTATTATCAAATTACATAATATCAAATATATGTATTATGAATAATTCTAAAAGTATTATAAAGTATGAAGTAAAAAATATATGTTGTGAAATGAGAAATGAATAAATCGCTGATAAAGATCAAAAAAAAAATGATGATATGAATGCATTTTAATAAATCCTTATGTGTAAAATTCACAAAACATTTCCAGAAACACATTACAAAAATGTTTACTTTACTTTATTTTCAAACAAAGGAATATTGTAGAAATGGTAGAAGAACTCAATAAATATTACGAATTATTTATGTAGGAAGTTTTGTACAGCGGTTTACAGAACCACATACCGTTTTTGTTTCGTCGCTACTATTTTTTTTGTGTTTTACACCATACTTTTACCATTTTTATAATACACACAATATTTTCAAATTACTGAACAGAGTAGTCATTATTTTTCCCATACACTTTTCACTTGAAAAAAACGAGCAAACGAATCTCTCATCGTAGTAATATTATATAATATATAAATCATACTCTAATAGTATAACATATAACCGTATAACTTGAAACGTAATCGTATGTAGTTGGTAATAACAATCATAATATATAATCATTAATAATTTTCACTATATTTAATATCCCTCAGATAAAATCGTCGTATAATAAATGAAAGCATAATGTTAAACACAGTATGTAGTACATATAAGCTAGTAAAAGATACATAATCGTGAATAACTTTTGTAATATGTAACTAAATAACTAAATTCAGTCTTATAAATTTATTGTTCACAATACCTACACAAATAAAATATTATGAATTATGAAATATATGAATATAGCCGAGAAAAAGAAAAGGGAAAGAAAATCTCACTAAATAATCGTAAACATAATAACAATATTTCTTCGTACTTTTGTCTATATTTCTAACAAAATACTATAAAATGATTAATGATACATGCAGTTAATGTTACTCGTTAAACTATATAATACGCGACGAGACTATAAATTAAGAATAATAATATGATGTGTATATGATATAAATAGTTTGTTTAAATGATGAACCCATATCACTATATAATCACTATAACTAATAATACAGTTTAAAGTTACACCAACAACTGGCAAAAAATCACGCTCGAATGTCAAAACCCAGACGCATTTTTGTATAATGCGTCTTTATATAGATTATTATATTATTTTATATTACTTTGTTACTTATTCGATACATATAAATACCTGAATAAAACCACAACAAATTAAAAAATGGTTAACCGAAAAACGGTCGTATGTCACATACATAGACCACACCCCTCCCTATAAGTTATGATAAAAACACACATAATACGTCTAGTGTAGTATGCTTAAGAACTAATAACTAATATTACAGTATACTTTGTAATTAACCTATAAAGTATATAATCATTGTCCATCACGAATCACTAAACAAAGACATAATCACTAATCACTATAAATTATTATAGTTTACATATCATTAATTGTTAAAGATTTTTTTACATGCATACTCCTTTCTCCTTTCTCTATATATATTATATATTACCTAAGTATGTATGTATAGGCTCACCATTGTACATAATATATGTTACATTTCAATATTATATGTTATGTGTTCATCTCTTTTCTGTACAAACTTTGCATCTCATATAATATATTTTATAATATTCTTTTGATTATTGATACTTTATTAGAATTTGATTTCTCTTAATTTTATTAGATATTTCATCCCTTTTCTTTCTTTCTTCCGTCCTTATAGGTAATATTACAGACGTGACGAATACGATCATTTACGAATTTTTTAAATATATTTTTCATTTATACGACTTTGACGATACGAGATACGATAATACACACACGATACGATTTTCTATATTGTCGGAAGTACAAAATAAATTCCAGCCAAACAAAAATACATCAAAACGTTATTGTTTTCTGTATTCCGTATAATATTTTAGTATATTATCATTATTTTCTTGTTTTTAGGCATATTTGTGGAATGTTTGCAAAATCATCAACAAAAGCTTTCATTTTAGTACAAACAGTACAAACACACACACACATGTATAATAATTAGTAATTAATTACTCATATTCTCACTGCTACACATTTCTTTTTTACATATATATTATATATATACGTAGTTTTACACAACTGTCCTTTTTAAAAGATTGTATTAATCGTAAAGTTATCGAGAGAACTACGAAAATCAAAATCGTGTAATCTCTGTGATGTGACATAAAAAACATGAAAATTAGGGAAAACATTCTAGGTAAAACATAAAAGTAGGAGCTACATACTTCAAAAAACAGTTAAGATACAACAAACAATCATGTTACTATGTTTGACACACAAAATTTGTACATAAAACATAATAACTAATCAATGCCAGTTGTAACAGAAAAAACAATATATAACTACTTTCTCCACACTTTCTCCAAAACTTTCTCCCATAATATTATACGCTTTTCTCTCAAAACATTGAATTAGTGGTTGCTGGTATTTTTTATATTACAAATTTTGTCTCTTTTGTCTTTTACGATAAAGGATTATTGAAACTCTACACTTGTAAAAAGTTATTCTATTTAATCTCTAGTGTCTACTAAAAGACGGGTATAAAATACAGTCACAAACACAATCATATTTTTTTTGCATAGTTTTTGTTATATATTATAATTTGTATAAATAAGTATTTTATCCAACCACATCAACTCAATTTTTTTGTCACTATATCAGTTCTGTTCAATACATTTGATTTTAACAATGGAGTTTTGAGTTTTGAGGCTACTGATGTACATATAATATGTAAAACATAATTATATCATCCCATGTATTGCATATATAAAATTTTCAGAGAAAAATGGTAAAAAAGAGATTTAGAAAGCGAAATTGTGTCATCAACATCAGTTATATTTGACCCAAATCAAAACCAAAATGTACTGATACATTTGATATATATAATATAATATATTATCATGTGCGGCAACCAGTTTATTACACTTTATAGGCAAAATCGAGCAGTAGTTATTATTTTATTAGTCATGGAACAGTATGTTTTATATCAGACATTGATCATTTTCTTCATCATTTATTGTAGTGCATAGTATATATATAGTATTATTCTGTATAAATTTAATAATAACACTAAATTATTTGAACTTATACATATTTTTTATTTATAGCTAAGGGCTAAGGCTAAGAGCATTTGCGTGGGGTATAATATATAATATTTTGTATAAAATGTATGTATGTATGTGTATAAATAATGTTATAGGCTGGTTTTCTTGAATATATTATTATAGAATTATTGAAGTATATTTCTAGTACGTAATATATATATGTACGTACTTTCTCCTTTTGTGTATACAAAGTTTGCTAAACGCGAGAGAGACAGAGAGAGTTCGAGAGAAAGAGAGTCTGTATTTCATAATTTATAAGTCAATAATATTATATCAAATTAAACCGTAGTAAATAAAAGTAAAATTGAAGCCTATAGAATTTTCGGGAATATCCGTTATCGGTCTACAATTATTATGAGTTTATTTTGTTTGATTATTATATGTATAGAGACATACCTATAGGTGATGTGTATGTGTTATGTGATGAATCCATACGTAATCAATTACAAATTATGATGCTTTTTCATAAAAACTTGTGTGTCTCTGCATCCGGAAGATCAAACAAGCTTTTCGTTTTGATTGTTGTATATATTATACATACAATACATAAATAATAAAGATAATTACAGGCTGATGGTAAAACTTGTGGTACCATACACCGATACGAATCACGAATTTTTTGTGTATATGAGAGAGTGTATACTTAAACATATCATACCTATATTATATCCTACATCGTTTTAGAAAGTATTTCTATAAGTAAACTATCCATAATCCATACTCTGTAATGATAATTGATCATGTAGATATATATAGCCTATATAGTCTATAATATATTATCATGTTTTTATTTTTATATTTGTATTGTTTTATATCGTTCATATTTTCTCGTAATGTAGTATTTGCATGTATGATATAAGTATTCAGTATATTGTATTCAAATGTCTATCAGCCCATTCATTTGAGGACTGTGGACTTGATGAGCCATACATCAAAATTGTATGGGAAAATTAGCAGATTATACGCATATATAATTTCCCCTAATGGGCAAATTTAAAATATATAATTACTAGAGGT
This sequence comes from Sminthurinus aureus, assembly GCA_034698265.1. Taxonomy (NCBI): domain Eukaryota; kingdom Metazoa; phylum Arthropoda; class Collembola; order Symphypleona; family Katiannidae; genus Sminthurinus; species Sminthurinus aureus. Next base: position 7,401 of record JAQGBH010007045.1, read on the forward strand.
GAATGATTAGAGATTTCACAGGAACCATGCTTTTTATTCATAAATCAGTTTTTCCCAACGATTTGGAGTATGACTCATCAAAATCCGATTGGCTTATTATTGGACTGTAAAGTTGGAGACACGATAAAAATTCTCCATACGATTTAAATGGAATTTCAACTTGAACCATGTCATGGTATATATATATATATATATATTGTAAATAAACCTCTAAGGTGTGTAACTATAATATTATGAAGTATAAGTTTGTTTGAACTGTTCAAATTGAACAAAGCCTGAATATAAATAATAATATTATTATAGTATAAAATTGTTGTAATTTTTGGTTCTTTGTATAACATGTTTTATTTGTAAGGTTCCCTTTTTCCTCCGTGTCTTTCTTTCTTCATGTTTAGTACTCAAAGTAAATAAACAATGACCAAAATCAATATCAAAAGTGTTAAATAAATAAATAATAATCGAAATATTCAAACTGACAAAAAACAAAACATGCAAAATTCCATATCATATTATTATATAACAAACAGTATGACCCCTCAAAAATGATGCTATATTATACTATTTTAGAATTTGCAAACAATAAATTAATACTACTACTACTAAAAGACTATACACTATTTTGAACATTAAACATACATTCAGCATGTATGTATATACATGTATACATGTGGAAATAATAGTATTGTACTTACATGTACGTAGGAAATCTGTGGAAGAGAACAGTACATTTTTTTGTACATTGAATTACGACTTTAGTTGAAAAAAAAAAAATTGGTGGTATTAACTTGCCAGAAAAACAAACAAATGGTCATAAAGAACGTACATTTAACAAAAACAAGAACAGTGTTAGGAAAGTCTATCGTAACTTTGCAAACTGATAGAAAAAGCTGCATTTCCCCCATCTTTTGATAAAAAATCTATTATTGTCATTCATTGCTCATTTTTAACCATTTCTCCTACATTTTTTCGATCATATATAGACTAGATGGTGTAGATAAAAAAGGTTGAAATCGCAAGAATCCGTGTAATTCAAAAATGTAGATATGCTATTTTGTTGTTTTGTGCATTTTAAGAAAGATCTTTCCCATGTTATACCCTTATACATGAACTATTGTGTACAAAAAACATCATTAAATAAATAAATAAATAAACAAAACACATCTTACTAGAAAATTTAGTAAGACAAAAAAATTACAGTAAACAAAAAGACAACAAGGAAACAACTATTCTACCTATAAATGTAATAGAACTATGTTATGTATATGTTGATATAGAAGGGGGAAAAAAAGAAAACAAGTTACAATAATATGAAAAAGGTAATTGAATCGGAATTTCACCCAAACCTTTCAGTGACCAAGTAGACAAGCTTTTTCTTTCCTTTGTAACTACATTTTATTGATTCGACCAGAGAAGAAAATTGTCCAGAGTCACCAGCCAATGTGAAGCTCTCTTTTGCTTTACTAAGGAATTCTATAAAGTCTGTATAATGTCGAGGACTGATATGAGTAAGACGAGAGTGGACCGTACCTATGAATTAAAATAAACACAAGAAAACAATGTTTTTATTAACTCAACTGAATCGTCAAAGAATTTCATCATTTCTCGACAAAACATATTAAAAAATATTAAATTTGTAAAATGAATAATGAATAATGGATGGCGTACTGATATATGCATTCATTGTAGATTCTTTGAGGAGATTTAATTGTGGACTCTTTTCGTTGGAGGAAACAGATCGACGGAGTATCTCAGAAAGGACGTTGGCACATTGAACATTCTTGATTATCAATTGAATAAATTGGGTATTTACACTTGGATGAGGTAACGAATAGTAAAGTGACGTAGCCCAGTGAATATCAGAAACGGCTGGATGAGTATCCTAAACATTTTTTTAGAAATAAAATATTTCACAATAATTCTTTTTCTAACTTGTGTATTAACAAATAAAATGAAAACATAACACATTCTCACATTTATAAGGCATAATATATTATACATAATCATTGTAATTTTTAATATGTAATACATAATATGTGGAACTGAATGTGAATTTTGGCCGAATCGAGTTTTATAATTTAAACCTAGCGGCGATTCTTGAACTAAATTTTAGAGGATAGAGCTGTGCAAAGGAAGGAAAAAAGTTTTAGCGTATTGATTGAAAAAAAAGTTCTTAGTGTTACAATATTTTTTCTGTGCACAGCTCTATTTTTTCTGCGATCGCAGCGCATAAATTATAAAACTCGATTCGGCCAAAATTCTTATTCAGTTCCACATATAATATCTAACCTGATTGTATCCTATGTGAACATTTTCCATTGCTAAAAGAGCTAATTTATAAGCTCTCAATGGATATCCACGGTGTTCCATGTATCTAGCAATTGTGAATAGTTGTTGACTGTTCATACATGTACTTGATGCATCCACGACAATCTGATAGGCTGTTTCAAAGGCAATTGGTTCCGTTTCACAAAGTGTTAGAGCATTTAGAGCACAACTTGGCGGATCCTAAATTTAAATCAATCAAATAAAATAAAGTATTATAAATTTCAGCCCAATATTATAGAGTCTATTGAATAGAGTATAACTGTTGAACAATACGGGGTATGATAAATTTATAAATAAAGAAATAATAATTATATGGAGGCTTTTAACTATTTTTAAAACAATAATAAAACAAACGTACCTTTCTAGCACATTCAATGGCTAGTGCTCGAGAACACATTGCTAAAGTAATTTTAAAAAAATCAAAATGATTAGAAACCGAATACATAAAACACAGAAAGTCTTTGTTTTATTTTCACATACAAAAAGAATATTTGAAATCAAATATTAACGTACAGATTTCCTCTTGCTCTCGTACACCCAATCTTGCACGAGCTGCATGTATTCGAGTTTCAGTACTTGTCCCCGTACTTGGGGTTGGAGTATTTGCCCCCATAACACATGAAGCGACTGATCCTACAGCTTCAGCAGGTGTAAATAATTCTGCCCAATTCCTCAAAATTAGTAATATTCCTTCAATTCCAACTTCTGATGCACAATTAACTACCCATCGAACCATCTCCCATCTTCGACGATGAACCAGTTTTAAAGTTTGTCGTAGAACTTGTAGACCTAATTTAAATCCGACACTGACAAGTCCAGAATTATTACTACCTGATACACATGAACTTGATGTGCTAATACTACTAACTTTCCATCCACTACTATTAACATAACTACTAGAGCTACAACTCGATCCCCAATTAGGATTATTCCAATAGTTATTTGAACTGTTACTAGTACTATTACTGCTACTACTACTACTGGCCCAGTTACTACTGCTGCTACTACTAGAATTAGGAGCATGGTACGATGTAGAACATCCAGAATGACAAGAAGGCCCAGCAGTATTAGGTATTGATATTGCAGAAGTTGCTGAAGAGGAAGAGCTTGTTCCTGCAATTGCACTTGATGTTGTTGTTCCTTCACCTCCAATTCTTAGGCAGTCTTGAGCAAGACGAAATAGATGTGAAGAACTGTGTACATGAAGACTACAATATTCCATAATTTTCTCCAATTTCACATTGTCGTATTTATACGTATTGAGCATTGTACTTGCTAAATTACATTGTTGCACTTCAACATGGCCCAAAATATACCACCGAGGAACTCTCCGTACAAATAAACTACCTTGACCATCATGACCATCATCTAGGAAAGCAAGTCTCATTGCTCGGAGACCTATACGTAGACCTACAAAAGAGAAAAAAAAATTTATTAAAATATTTTACGGTTCATATATTATATACATCATTACGTAAAAACTGCATTGTTTTATTTTTTTACTTCAAAAATACTCAAATAGTACAAAAGTATATAAAGTTAAAGTATACTATACATACCCAAATCTGGATCAATTGACTGGAGTGTCACAAATAAATACTTGGCAAAAGTATGCATTGGCCATATTCCAGGATGAATATAAGATCCAAGACCAGAATTTGAGCTGAGTAAAAGATTACAAATCTCTACAAGTTTCAATTTAATCTCTTCTGTCAACTGTAATTCACCCAATTTGTTAATAATGGACTCTTCTAGACGAGTTGCTTTTTCTATCAAGATGCAAAAAAGTAAAACACAAAACATTATAGAGGTAAACCCGGTGCTTACAATTCCACAATGTATGTGTAAATGTAAGCCAAATGTAAATGTTGCC
>JAQGBH010007046.1:0-11594 GCA_034698265.1 Sminthurinus aureus
CTCCATGGGTATGTATTCAATTTGAGACAAGGGCCCGTTGACTTTTCGAACGTTTATGCGAAACGGACCACCCTAGTCTACATTGTACATTCTTTGTTACAGTTTTTATGGTGTTTGCTTTAACTTTCTCTTTTGTGCTTGTTAGTTGGGTTTTGGTTTGGTTTTGGCTTCGGTTTTCTCTACAGGAGCTCGTAGTTCCTGGTACATACTAAATACTACATACTAGACACAAGACACAAGTCACAAGACACTGGAGAGTAATTAAAGAGGAGGAATATTCATGACATTTGACTCATTAACATGAGCCTTCTCTTTATGTAAACAGATTCCGAGTCGGTTTCTGATTCGGATTCAGATTCAGATTCAGACTCAGTTCTGCAAGTTAGATTAATGCTGGAGAATTTCAGCTCATTTTAAAACATTCTCTCAATTCTCAATGCTCAATGCTCAATACAACTCTCATAATCTAATCCGCAAAAGATGGATATATTTGCTATGGTATGGTGTTTATGTTGCCCACTTTAAAGTATCCACATTGCACATACATATTTTGTACTTCTAATTATTTCCCTTTAAAATAGACACTAAATATCTTTTTGGAGTGTGTTTGGTTGGTGTCTCTCAGTTTATTTCTTGACTCTTGACTCTTGACTCAAATAGACAATGGACAAAAGACCTCTTAACTTTTAATTTTTGAATCTCTGCCTTCATCTGCATACATTTTCTCATTCATTGCTTCATCTGTAAATGGAGAAAGAAAATTTGAACTGTTCAACAGAGTTTCTTCAGAATTTCACAGTTCAGTTTGTTGACTGTAAACAGTAAACAACTTGAATTTTCTATAGACGAATCACATCAAATGAAATGAAATGAAATAAAATTGGATCAAAGGAGATGTTGAATGGTACACTTTCCCTTTTAGATGTACATTGTACATATGCACTTTTTAAAATCTAAAAAACTAAATGAATTTTTTGAACAAGAGCAAATCTCATGTCTACAAATGAATTGCTGCTTGCTTTTATGCTTCTCTCCTTGATTCTTGATTCTTGAACCATTTCATTTCTCAAATTATATTACAGAGCATAAATTATATTTTCTTTAGAATCTTAGAGTCTAGAGTTAGTGAGTTTAGAGTTTTGTGAGATTGAAATGTTATTTTTCTTTTGACTGGATTTGAATTTAGATTCTAGATTCTAGATTCTAGATTCTAGATCTGGATGTAAATTTGAATTTGGCATATGGATTTAATATGATTCAAGCTCGTTTTATTGCTCAATTCTCAGATACTTTTACTTCTTTTTATGCTCTTATTATTTATGCCACTGGCATAAATAAATAGTATAGTAAATGGCTAGCGGGAAAAAGGTAAAGGAAGGAGGAAGGTTAGGACCATTTAATCAGAAAGTACAAGGGAAAGTGAATAGAAAAGAAATAAAAAACAGAGCCCATAACATAATAACAATCCTGCACAAAAACTATGTAAAGATTGTATGGAACGTAGAACTGAAATTGGGATTATGTTTTGTTTTGTACGACTCTAGACTCTAAACTCTAGACTCTAGAATATAGACTCAAGACTCAAAGGATTTCACAAGAGTCTGAACAAGTCACTCAAATACATAAGCACAATTTGCATTGTACAGTGTACAGTGTACAGTGTACATTAATATCTAACAGTGTTTTTGATACCAGTATAAATCTGTGTTTGGTATTTAGATTTAGCTATGTGAATGTCCTGTGAAAGTGTTTTGTCTTTTTCATATTCATCCATCGTACATCGCACTACTCATGTAAAATGTAAAATAGTTAAAGGAGAAAGGTAAAAAGACGGAGGATTTTCTACAAGAGATTTTGATCCCATTTGTACAAATTCCGCTTTGGAGGCAGGCAGATGGAGATTGAGATTCAGAGCTGAATTCATCGTCTCACTGCATGACGATGAACATGGAGATGAAGTTGGCAAAGACTAATTTTGTATGCACTTCATTCCCTTTCTTTAGTTCTAGACAGTTGATTTCGGACGCTCCAATTTATATGGAGAAAGGAGAGAAAGTGACATGCCCGACTTTGTGCTTTTGGTTTTTGTTCCTGCAGGCCCAGACTCGTGCTTCCGTATTTTGTACAATATCAAATATCAGATACAGAGCGTGAGCTGTGTCTCTAGTCTATAGTCTGTATTCTGTATTCTGTAGTCTGCAATACTTGTGCATGTGCTTGTCCATGCGATATAGGATGGAACACGGAACATGGAACACTTGAAAAAGAATTTCATATGCAAGTTCCTTGCATCGTTTCATGTTTTTTGTAGATATCTCGCACTCGACATTCGACACTCGACACTCGACTGCAGTCAAGTGAAAGGGAGTAGAAAATTAAAGGCCAAGGCGTCTTTTCGTCGTCTCAGATTGACGCGTAGGAATTTAGTTGTAGGTCGGAGATTGGAGATTCCAGATTGGAGATTGGAGTTTGTAGGTACTTTAGATGTCTGCCGCCAGTTCATCCGTTATCCGTTTGTCCATCCTTCTCCGCCTTATATCTTTGTATTTTACGATATATCTTCTTCTCTCTCAAGAATTCATTGCATTTTTCATGCCATGACCTGATCTCACAAATGGGATCCAGATTCTGTAGATCAAGAATTAAGAAATGGAGAATGGAGAAAGAAAGAAAGAAAGACGTCCGGCGAGAGGATACAGAATCATTTTATATTCACATATGTTCAAGGTTCAAGATAAGACGAATTTCCGTTCGCTCTTTCCTCTTTTCACTCACTGATTTAAATTTGAATCTGTAACTTTCTCAAGTACAGTGTATTTCCTTTCATGTGATGCATATCTAATATACCTTGGGCCTTGTGCAATGTGCATGTTCCCATTTCACACCCCGAGATCAATTTAGATAGTTTTTTATTTTTAAAAAAGTGGAAATCATTAAAGATTCAATGGGGAATTTAGGTGTAAAAGGTGGAAGGCGAAGGGGAAATGGGGACATTTCCTCAAAAGCGAGTGTTCATTTTTTCTATGGAATTTATTGCAAATAATAATATAATAATAGGATACCAACCATTAGGGGAAGATCATGCGTCTTCACTTCAAATCTTGAGTAAACAAATTTGAAATATGAATGAATATGAATTTTCTTTTTCTTTTGGTTTCTTTTAACTTTTAGGTCCTTTATTTTCTTTTTATTGCAACTGACTCTTCGTTGCTCGTTGCTCATTGTTCATTGTAAATGCCCATAAAAGTCTTAAATAGTTTCCACATTTCTCTCTTTCAGCGCCCAAATAGTTTCTGCATCTAATCGTCAACCTCTGAATTCTGAAATACATGTACATGTGCATTTCATATATTATGTATAATGTATATATAATATATATGTATTTTGTATTTACCGTAATATTAGTGTTATTTTATGTTTAAAATGGTAAAATGGTCCTTTTTACTTTGGAAGATTGCATTTTTGTTCCATCATTTACCCATCTAACTATGCGTATTATTGTTGTGTATGTATAATGTAAATGACCTAGATATGCTGCTCTTACCATAAACCATAAATGATCCTTACCTTTCCATTGCTTGAGATTTAAATCCTCTCAAATCTCAAATATCCAATGTAAATAAGTGATATGTATATGAGAATTAGGGAGGATGTTTTGTTTTTATTAATATGTAGTACATTCTATGTTGTACCATTTTATACATGTATATGTACAATTTTGAAATGCAGGGGAGGTTCGTGGGGATATTCGGATCAATGGCTGTCCAGCACGTGATAATATATTGGAGCTCTCCACATTAATCCCACAACAAAATCTCTTCTTGGAAACACTGACCACTCAGGAACATTTAGAATTTATGGTATGACTCTTCTTCTTCTTCACTCTTGACTACAGAAAAAACAATACCTTTACTTTTATTATACCTATGCTTTTGACTTTAGATTTGAGAAGATACTATTTTCTACTTGAATTTATTCTACACATGTTTCACCAAAAAAACAAAAACACAAACCACAAAACAAACCATATTACTACAATACCGCACAATACTGAGATTTTTCTAATAGAGAGAGAGAGAGAGAGAAGGAGTGAGTGAGTGACAGACCGCTGAAATGAGCTGAGATTTGAAAGGAAAAAGACTCGTACCATTAAACCCCAGTCTATATAAAGCATACAAGTTGGTACAAGTGGAAGACTGAAAGTAATAAAGTTGATTTGCAAACGTGGGCTGAAGAAGAATGCATGTACTAGAATTTGGAAGTTGGAACGTGAAATACATAAACGCGTGTAATAGTACATAGTTCATAGTTGATATCCTTAACATTGAACATTGAGCATGCAACCAGTTTCAGTTTCAGTTCAGACTCTACTGTAGAATGTATTACACGCCCTCAGAAGCACCAACTTGGAATTACAATGACCTCAGCCACGTCTAAAATCCAATAGAGTGGAATTTAGGAGCTTTTTCAAACTAAAAAAAGAGACTGTCAATGAAGTGAAAAGACCCTCCTCAATCTCAGTTCCACGGCATTTTCCTTTATAAATTATAACCCTTGTGTCTGTCTCAAGTCTCAATCTCTAGCTATAATCTGTATTCGGTATTGCGTATTCGGCTGACCTTATTCTGTATTCTTTATTGTGGGTTTTCAGGTTGGCTTAAGGTATCCGTTCTACTCGAATGAGGATCGACGTTTGAGAGTCAATGAATTGCTCAAAGAGTTAAGACTACCAGTTTCAAGAATTTCCGACTTGAGTGGGGGAGAGAGAAAGAGACTAGTGTTTGCATCAGAGGTAAGCTTACAAAGTCTAGAATCTAGAATCTAGAATCTGGAATCCAGAATCTAAAAGTCCAGAAGTGGCAGGTATCGTATCTGTTGTCTTTTCTCTTGTTTTCTTTTTCTTCTTATTTACTTCTGTACATGATATTTCAAGTATTTTCAACTTTCTCGCCCTCGCGATTATTTATATTTTATCTTACAATTTGTAATACTGCATACGTGATGCATGAAGCTCAATCTATTCTGTACCATCTTGAGTCTTGCATCTTAAAGATGGGAAACGGGAAAACACATGCACACATTACATTAAAATGTAGAGTTAAACATGATTCTCCTCGGACAGGTAGACGGGAAATGGGTTACGCCGAGACAGACAAAGCCTCAGTAGAGACATTACCTAGACCTTTTGGATTAAAATGGATTAAAATTTACCTGCTAAAATCCGTCTTAATCTTCAATATTCAAAGCTCAATATTACAATTTACAATACATAATATATTTTTATTCAAGAGAATCGAAACAAAAAACAGAAAAATTGACAGCCACAGTTTTTTTTTTGTAGAATACAATTCCCATTTATTTTTTTCCTAATATGCAAAACAATATTCTCATTTTCCCTTTAAAAAGTACACGTATCCTGTAGTCTAGAGTCTAGAGTCTAGAGCCTTCAGTCTTGAGTGACATTCAGCCTATGTATTTTCCCAAACTTTTATAACGGGTTGTAAGCTGTTTTTCCTTACCGTTTACGGTTATGGTTTACGCTGCACAGTGTAATTGAATGAAATGAGAAAACCTTCAAGGTTCAAGGAAGAAATGAGATGGAGAATGGAGAATTGAATTTTTTGCGTGTTTCTGCAATACCAATAGAAATAGAAGAAACACCCAGAACTCGATCATTCCTTCATTCAATATTACTATAGTTATTCTCCATTCTTCGTGATTATTTTTACTGGAGGCTCAAAAGATCAATAACAAAGCATAGCGAAGAGAGAGAAAACTTATGAGGAGAAGGGTGAAGCAGGCTTCAGTAATAATAATAAATAATAGTAATAGTAGTAATAATAGTGCTGATAAAAAAAACATTGCTCTTTGTTTTGTATGTTATTTGGAGGTTTTAATATTCAGTATTTCAGTATTCAAGTTGTTGAACTTGTTTTATAAAATATTACGATGAAAAAAAAGATTGTTAGCATTTTTAAGTACGTTTTTTTCTTCTGCCCTTCAATATTCAACAGTTTTTATTTGTTATTTGCTAAATTTTAAAATAATGGCTGAAGCAGGAGGATAAAATGGGATAAAATTAAAATAGTTTGTATTAAATTCAGTTAGTAGTTAGTACATTTAGGTAACGTTTAGTGATAAACTGTATGTATTATGTACTGAGCACTACATAGGATAGAGAATGCCGAATGCAGAGTTTAGAATGAAGGATATAGCTATTAAAGATAGTGCAAGTCCTAACCCTGAATAGATTTTAAATCCAGCGGATGCTCTTTTTATTTATTTAGACATGTTTGTGAGAAATACTCTGATCTTTTCTAACTCTGGATTTCAAATTCTAGTCTCAAGTCTGTAGATTCTAGAGTCTAGAGTCTAGAGTTTAGATTCCAAATGTCTCCAGGCCAGGCCAAGGTCAGTTGCATCGAGTGGCACATATGGCTAAAATAAATCAAGAAACTTGGTAGAGGGAAAATGAGAAAAAGGATCTGATTTTAACCTGGAGATGATGAGATAACAAAAAAAATGTTTAGCTTTCATTGTGCATGTGTTTTCTTTAAAGACGGATGAAGGCGAAGATCGAGGTGACGAGTGCCGAGTGATCATTCTTCTTCACATTTAATATATTTTTCCTACCAGAGTGTCTAGTGTCTAATCATGTCACGGTATGGAACGTACATTGCATACCATACCATGAAATTCAATGTAATTCAATAGAATTCAACCTAAAGCATTGTTGTTCTTTTCCTTGGGTTCTAATTTCTGATTTCGGATGGTATTTCATTTTTGTCGTGTTTTGATGTTCCTACAGATCGTGACAGATCCACCTTTACTTTTTGTGGACGAGGTTTGCAGTGGACTGGATTCAAATAGTGCGAGTACCGTCATCTCCTTACTTCAAGAGTTGGCGAGGAAAGGACGAACAATTTTATGCTCCATCCATCAACCGTCGTCCAAAGTAATTTCTTTTTACTCTTTTATTTTATTTTTTCACTTACATTTTATTTAAGAAATTCCCGTGTAAAATATATACGATACCTCATAAGGTACAGACTACAAAGCTATACATATAGCTTACGTATTCAAACACGGAGGAATTTTTGTAACTTATTAAAAGTTTCTTCCATCTAAACTGGAAACTAGAAACTGGAAACCAGTAAAGAGAAAGCAGAGAAATATTGTGAATGTACAGCGTTAGCATTCATCAATTTTATCTTGGTTTGACTTTGCTCATTCATTTTTTACTTTCCAACTTTGACATGACTGAGATTTTAAACTACATATGTGTTCTGTTTCCCCTATATCTATAAAAACACATTGTAGATTGTGTAACTAGTACATGTAATATATACTCAATACGCAGTATGTGTTGGCTATACTTATTACTTTTTCCGTTTTCGTGTTTTTCACTTTTCCGGAAGAGAGGAAGTGAGCAGGGACGAAAGAAGGAAAGTGGAGGGAGGAACATGTGAAGCAACCTGCGTTATCGTGCCGGAAGTTGCACTTCAAATTCCTGTCATGGGAAGGGAAAAAAATTTCTCCGGATGAGAATAATAATTTTAACCTAGAGGAGGAGGAAGAAGGAAGATGTTGAATGTTGAGCTGCCTTGTCATTTGCATTCGTCTTTCTGCCCTTTCCTCTCTTTGCATCGGTATAATATGCACAATGCACAACCAGTTCCTATTCCTATTCCTTTTTTTACTGAGTATTCCAAGTTTTCTCTTTTCACCGTGGTGAAGAGAGAAAAAAGTTAATATACTCTACATGTATACCCCATTTATATATGTACAATGTACACTGTACAATGTGCATTGTATATAAGCGTTGGTTGTCGGTTGTGAATATTTTGTATATTTTGCAAAAATAATCAGCATCTTCTTTCATACTCCATACATCACAGTCACATTATGAAAGTGACAGTCGTCCCTGAAAATATTTGACTCTGTCAAATGCCGCATCTCACCATACGCTATGCACATAATACACAGCACACTGACTGCAGTATACAACACCAAGTGTTTGCAGTTTGTATTTTCTATAATATATTGCGTGTTAGAAAGTTTACAATGAAAAATAGTCGGATTTTCTTTTGACATACGGGTTTCGATATGACAAACAAGTACAAGCACAAGTATTATGTATACTGAATACTGAATACACGTGTATTGTATACTATTGTACTTCGTATTGTACGGTGCATGATTCACTACTTCTTGGCACAAGGATTTTGAGGAGTAGAAAATAGAAAGTCGTAGGCACGTTTTTCTCGTCGCCTTCATTTGACACATGCTCGTGTACACAAGTTTTTCTTGACTTATTGACATGAAGTCAAGAGACTACAAGAGAAAGAGAACAAGAACGGGACCCAGAGAAAGAGAGAAAGAGAGACTCGTTTCCTTTACAACTCACATCTCACATAATTGCCCTTCCGGCTAAGCAACTTGTTCCGTCTCAAAAATATCAAAAAGATAAACATTGTACAAACATTTTTGTTTGTGCAATCCCAACAACACATTTTCCTCTTTTTTAGGGAAGATTTATAAGGAGCTTTATACGTCGCTCACAAGACTGAGCGAATCCATCTACATCTGGTTGCTGAATTTTTGTATTACATAGTATTTACCAACTAGGGTAGTGTGAAATTGGGGCAAAGAGAGACCCAAGTAAATTCTTTTTATTGGGGCAAAGTGAAACTACAAATTAAAGAATTGTTCATCTGGTTTCATCAGACGGATAGTGCAAGCTGCGCTACCCACTCACAATGAAGAATTCATTAAGCTAGTCTTGAAATCGTGCTGTGCTACGTTTCAGATTTTATCATAGTATCATAGTATCAGTTACAAGCTCTCTCAATCTTGTCAGTCCTTTTTCCATCGCCGGTTTATCTTCTTCCAGTTCCACTATAAACTATGAATAAATTATGTACGAGCAGATTGAACTTGTGTGGAGTATAGACAGCACAAGGAACACAACACATTGGATGTGTAATCTGGAACTGAGATAAAGAAAAAAGATTGAAAGAGCTAGTGTTGATGTTGGAGTTGATGCTGATGACAAACGAGATGTGAAAAGAGAAAAGAGGAAGAGGGGTTAATATAATTTGAGTTTTGTTCCGAAATTGGCATGAAAATGAGAGAGATTTCTTACGTGTCGAGTTTAGAAGTTGGGTTGTATAATATAAGAAATAACATGTAATATATACCGTTTACATTGCATTCTGTATTATATGTATGGATTATGTTTGTAGGTATTCGCAGCGTTCAATCACCTTATCCTTCTTGCCGACGGCCGTGTCGCTTTCTCCGGTAAAAGTGGAGATGCTCAACAATTTTTCTATTCGTAAGTTCAATTTCCTCTCCTTTCACTTTCTTTTATTTCCACCATAGTTTCTTGCTAGAGATTAATGTGCTGATTTTTATCTTATCAGTTATCATGGATCATGGATAAATGAACCAATTTTAATTTTAATGATTACCATCACAATTTAAAAATCTATTACACGCCCCGAACGTTTTTGGATCTGAAAGAATCTATTAGTCGATATTCTACAAATGAATCGAGCATGTTTATACTTCTGATGCTCTGCAAAATGTTTATCGTCAGAAATGCTGATGTTGACTCACAAAACAATATTTGGTGCATATAATAAAAGTATTTTGCTTTAGAAGTTAAAAATTATTTCAAGTTCTTGATTTGAAGAGCTTTAGGAGTAGTGGTGTAACTAAAATAAACTTTCGTTTCCTTTTATACAATAATATATTACTTATACGTGTTATTTACAGCTGTGCAATTTTTCATATTCTTTTGTCTGGTTGTTCCCATTTTACGAGTTACGGGTTGCTTTTGGATTTTCTGTCTTCCTTTCCTTTTTTCTATTGTGTACAGACTTGGATATGCAACGCCGATGGGCTACAATCCTGCTGACTTTTATATTCAGCTCTTGGCTGCTCGTCGAGAGATGACGGAGAATTTCCAGAGTACAGATCCTTGTAAATACATTTGTGACCGGTTTGAGGCATCTGCAGGAGCCACTCGAATTCTAAACAAAATAGCAGAAAGTAAAGACGGAACTTTGTTGTCCTCTTATTCAAATCAGGTAATATTTATTCCCCTTTCTTCCTCCGTACTTTATTCACTTCTTTATTTTCTTTCACAATAATCATATTACCTAAATCTCAGCTTGCTGTCCTCTCTTTCTTTCTTCGTTTTTCCTTTTCAAATCCATTATCCCTTCTCACTTGTAGTGAAAAACGCACAAAAGAGGAAAACAGAGTGAAACTTTTCTCGTATTTTCTCCTCGTAGTTTATGTATGGAAAAAAAGGGAAAATTCTTTTTTGTTTGTATTTTATATTTTATATTTTATGCTATTAGTTTGTTGAACTTGAGTTGTAGTTGTACAAATAATGATGAGGAAAACTTTCTTTCATTCTTTCTTTCATTCTACTTAAATAAACGTACAGCTTGCAGTCTCATGGTGCTTTTTACCCAATTATAAGCACTGTCATGATGACTGCTTTTCATTTAAAAGAGAAAGTGAGACGGTTCACACCTATTAATTTCATTTCTATTGTGTTGAAATTTCTATGAAAATACGTGCTTATGTTATAACTATTTTCAGGGTAAAGAGAAAATAAAGAAAACTAACCACTTTTTCCCCTTTGTTTCATGTGTATGTCTTGTGAAAAGGGCGGAAAGGACTATGTCAAGCAAACACGTTTGTACGTAAGATAAATTGTTTTTATGTTATTATTTTCATTTTGTCGTTTGACCTTTTCCCCTATGGAGTTTTGAGTGAAAGGGAAAGCATATAGGTTAATGCTTAATGGATAATGTCTAATGGATAATGGAAAATGGATATGATGGATAATTGATTTTTATTATATGGTATGGTTTACCGTTTAGGATAACAGTATGTGTAATGTGTATACTCAATACACAATATTGAAGTATAGAGTATACAAAATGCACAAAATGTATTTTTATTATTTTCATACAAAAGTCTAAGCTCCAGCTGGTTCGATCAAATCAAATGGCTGACAAAAAGATCATATTTGGATTCTGTGAGAAACCCATCGGTGCACTTGATTCGAACTGTACACAAAGTGGTAAGTCACCGTTCAAGTATAAAATAATTTTTTCACCAGCATTTTACTTTTTTTATTTGGATTTCTATTTCTTAAAACGGTAAATGCATATATCGCTCCTTTTGAGTATATACCGATACGAATATTTTTTATTTTTGTTCATTCAATCACATGTATCTTCAATATATACTTTATACTTTATACGGACAAAATACGTCATGTACATTTTTATATTGTGAGACTTGACTTGGTCACCAAATAAACTTTGTCTTCCACATCTTGCATTTTGTATGTACACTGTACATTGTACACATTTGTATTTTTTGTTCCGTATTCTTTTGTGTGACAGATGACGTCCATCCTGATTGCATTGTGTTTCGCTGGAGTTGAAATGAACAGTCAAGAGGGACTTCAGAATATACAAGGCAAGGGACAATATCTTTCATGAAATAAAAGAAAGAAATACCGCATGGCTACTCTCAAAATCTTTCACACTATGTATCTGCATGTA
>JAQGBH010007047.1:0-11593 GCA_034698265.1 Sminthurinus aureus
GAGAATTTAATGGTGATGGTCATTTTGCTCTACGAGGACGAGGGATTTGTAATACTAACTTCTCCCTACCTCTTTATGCAGATTGCAGGTAAAACTAGTTTTTTTCATGTGTATAATATGTATTGTAATTCTTTATGGACTAATAATAATGTTTTTGATTTGCGGTTCTTCATTTCTTCCTCATGTAATATCCAAATTCAGGATCTATCTATAGATAAAATTGAATAAAACTCTGCAAACACGGAGAGATAATAATATTTTATGGGGTAGTTCAAACCCTACAGAAGATAATTTCTTTCAGTTTTGTATTTTGGTGTTCATTGATTACTGATTAAATCATAATCCCATACAATAATTAAAAATATTATAGCTGTGATTGTTATAATAAACTTTGAAAAACAAAACAAGACTTGATATATCCATACAAAGTGCTCTTTGCTCTTTAGTTCTGCTAAACGTACATACCGTTTTTGAGGCCCTTTAACAGAAATGCATATGATTTTTTGTTTGTTTTTGCTTTTTTGAAAAATTATACGTACTGATGATGATTCTGTATCATTTTTTGAGACGTTTACAACATGAAACTTTACACGATATATAAATTAAACAGATGCTAAAAAAGTAGCATTTTGTGGACACTACTTATATAAATAGTCACTAATTAGTAATTAGTAAAATCAGGAATGCTATAATTCAAATAGAATGTTGTAATTAACAAATATCCTCTGTAGTTCATTTAACACCATAATGAACATGATTATTATATTTATTGTTTATCACATAAAATAAGTAGCAACTGAAAGTATATAGCAAATATGTTTGGAGTACTATAGTTTGTTTATTTTTATCTTTTATGTTGATTTGTTTGTGCGATACATTCTTTTGTGTGTGTGGAATCTTATGCTGAATTGTAGTTAACTATTTCACAATTTAAGGATTGAAATATACAGCAATATATGTATAATATATACTTAATCTTTTATCTCTGTAATGCGAATAATAGTTTTCACAATAATTATTATAATTGTAATTTTTTTTTTACTTTTTTTTTACACGCAATCACTTTTGTGTACTTTTGAATACATATAGGAAGGAATCTTAAAATTTTACAATTTATACTTTTGTTGTTAGTTCTCGTTCTGGAGGATTTATATTTGATTTCGTATTCACCGATTTAATCGCAATTACTTGTATTATTTTTAAATATCTCTAATTAAGCATATACTATACACCATATACAGTGAAACTATAATATTATTTTAACTTTTAATTAGAGACGATTGTAAAAAATGTGATTGGAAAGTGTTTGCTAATTATGTAAGTATACTTTTAATTCGTATTCACACACAACTTGAGGTTTATTTAATAGAAAAAAGGTACACTAATTATCATTATTATTATATATATGTACACAATAATAATAAAATACTTACATATATATATATAGACACTGAAAAGGATAGCGTAGTTTTTAGTTTTAATTTTGTTGATGTTTTGTTTTTGAGGTCGAAGAAGATTTCCGAAGATATATCCTTCTACTCAACCCTTCGAAGACATACTGAAGAATATACTGAAGACAAGCTATGTGAAAACTTGATCAAACAACTGGCAACTAGCCCCAAAGACCCTAGTTGAACATTGGAGAGGCATTTTAAGAACCAACACATCGCAGTTTTATACGATTTTTACGTCAAAACAGTACAACCGTAAAAGTACATAAAAAAAGTAAAAACTCTCCGTTCAACTTTAGTTTAATAATATATTATAGTGTTTGTAAGTATGTTCAAATTTATATAAAAGAATAAGCACACGGTGAATACATTTAAAATATTTAATTAATCCTATTGTAGCTTAAAAAACTTCATTTGTTACAACAACAAAATAATATTTCGTATGCAATTTTTATAATATTGTTTTATACCTAGTAGTTTAAGTATTGTGTAAAAAAAGTGTACTCTCTAATTATTTGGTGATACACGTAAATAGTGTGACTTTTTTTTTGTAGAGTTTTAATTGACTTCAAAGGGTCATATATATTATATACCGAGGTTAATCAACTATATATATGCTATTACCTCAACATCCTGATGAACAAAACACACTGTGATGAACATGTGTACATAGAAGATACATAAAATACAAGAAATGTTACAGGAATTTGTGTGTGTAACTGTTTTAAATGATGGATAACCATTACAATTTGTTTTCTGTACATCATCGAAGATGGATAAACAATAATAACTTTGAACAATTAGTAGTTAGACTTTTGAATACTTGATTTTTTGGGAAATCCATCCTAATGATCTACATACATCATTAACCTTCTACAACAACAATAACAATACGCAAAATCTATATAGTCTGAAAACCAAACAAAAACGAAGACGAAGAAAGGAACTGAAATACCAGATCAAATATCACATGTTTGATGAGCAACAATAATTTTTAATTGAAAACATTGTTTAAATGTTACTTCTACTTATGTTATAGTTATTTCTTGACAACATTTTACAAGAAATAGTTATATGTACAACATTAAATTATTGGAGATTATATTGAATACAACTTGCTTGTAGCTACATATATTACTAGAGTCTATAGAGTTATTTGTTGAAAGTTCTACTCTCGTGTAAAACTTTTGAGGAAATTAGGAATATATCTATTTCATGTACACAGTTTTTTAAGCAAATATAGTATTTAAAGAAATGTAAAAGATATTTAGCACTTACAATTTTTTTATATAACTCATTTATTTATATTTTGTCATAATATATAATATACATATTCACATATACTTTTGTTTGTTAAGGTGTCCATCAGCTGACACATTTTTAGTAAATGTTACAGTATAGTATATATATACTGTATTAATGTGAAGAATAAACAACTATAAGAAACGTTGATTGTATAGTTTGGTAGCCAATTATAAATGACAATATCATAATAGTATAGTATACTTTGTTGCAAAGATAGCACAAATTTTACCAAAAAATATTCTGCAAACATTTGTTGTATAATAATATTATTATGTATACATTGAAAATTTAAAACGAAAAAGACACTTGTATATCAGTGTGTGCCAAACCATTCTACAAAGGTAAAATTTTAATATTGGTTTTGTTATCTTTTTTTAAATGATGGATTATTTTGTACCTTTTGAATGAAAATGAATAATAATGTAACTTTTGTTTGTATTTTGATTTTAGGTCATTGCGAATGAATTTTAAGAGTCTGAAAAAGATTTTCACATCTTCAAATATTCCAGAATTATCATCATGGGATCACAATTGTTTGAAGTCCTACGTCAAGGGGTACGTGTACACATATACAGATATATATTTAAAACTATGACAGTTTCATGTAGTTGTATGATATGATGAGGATATTCGTCCAAACAAAGAAAATACATAATATTATTCTAATAATTTGTTTGTTTTTTTCAATTTCTTAGATTTGGGCTTCTATTTCTGGAGGTTGGTTTCATGACCCCAGACAAGCTCTATTCACAAATACATTGCATCTATATTTGTGGTTGTTTCTGTTAGCCTTACCTTTAACTCTATGTATTGTAAGTGTACATTCATATCCTTTATACTCAAAATATACATGATTAAAACACATTCTTCTATTCAAATACAAGATATTGGTCATTATAAATAATGTATGTTATAATATGAAATGTGTTTTATTTTTAAACTCTAGTATTTAACTTCAACTTTTGTGATATGGTGAGTTTATAGAATTTAAACCCATAATGCTAAAATGTGTTGAATATATAAGCAAACCCAACTTTTGTCATGTTTTACTTTTCAATACCATACTAAAAAAATAATAATCTGAAACAGTAATATGTACGCTTGTTGTGTAATGAAAAGCAGAACGACATTTCATAATAGTTATAGTAATAAGTGTAGTAATTTTATATTGTATATTATGCAAATGTGTTTGCGTAGCACTAATTTTTGTACTTTTTCTTGGTTAACAGGTCAATATACTGTGGTGCCATTGGAGTTCTCTTTATTGTTGTTAAAGTATTGAATGCAAGATTCCATTATTTATTTGATACAACTGAACCTATAAAGGAACCCATTAAGGAGGATCCTTCCTTAAGTTCATTTACTGATTGTGAAAAAGGCAGTTCAAAAAAATCTAAATCACGCAGATCAAGAAATTTAGGGTTGGCACAAGAGTTAGTAAATATATTATTATAGTAACTTATAATTTATAATTTTTATACATGCATATGTAGAAAAGAAAACCCTTATGTCTTATGTTATAAGTTATAACTCTATAAAACATGTTTTAAATACATTCTGATATGTTGTGTTTGTTTGTAGAAATGACTTAGAACTTCAAATTATTTCATCGAATCGTGAAGCACCTAATGTTCCAAATGTATCAGAGGAACAGTCACCTACATCTGGTAAAAAAATACAATATATATATAAAATGTATAATAATTATGTGCTTTGAACTTATATTAGACGTTGTAATAATATAATAGGTATGGATAAAATTGGAAATGTCTAATAATCATTTCTATTTTGTTCGTGTGTATTTTTTATCATAATTAGGTGCATTACAAGTAGATGTTCATAGAAGAGAAAGTTCATCTAGTTCTAGTAGTGGTAGTGTTTCTGGATTGAGTCAATCTGCTACACATTCAAGAACCAGAATATCTCATAATGATGAAAGAAGTCAATTATCTCATATGGGTAAGTTATGTTTTTTTTTATCACCAATAAGAAAAAGTACATGTTTATTATTCGATCATGATAAAAAATATAAATATGTGTGATCTCTTTTTAATATCATAATCTTAGGACCAACTTCTGGAGATATTGTAGTTGGAGCAAGTGCCTTGAATAAGGAGCCGGTTGATCCGGAAGATCTAACTAGTCTATCACCTGCTTCTCAAGAACCATCATTACTTTCTATGGATATTACAGATTACCAAACTGGAGGGAGACGATTTAATAACCTATTTAGTTTAGAATCTGGGTTAGAAGTGAATGCAAATAATACTAATGCCAATTCAAACCAATTAAAGGGTACTACATCACTTGAATTAGGGCATGTATTAGGACATGCAGGTAAGAAGATTATTATGCATAATATTTATTTAATATTTATTTAATACAAATAAAATTTTGTTCGTAATATCCATGCCATGATCAAATTTCATCCTGGATGCGTATTTAGTATTTACACTATGGCTATTCATATCATATTCATATGTAATGGAAAAATATTGGAGTTTGATTATGATATTTTGTTCTCAAATTTTTTTTTTTATATACATAGAAAATAATCCACATAAAACTAGTTCTGGATCCGTATCAACCTTTCGTAGAACACAAAGTGCTGTAGAAACATCTACTAGTTCTGGGGCAATATTAAAATCAAAATTACAAGAAACTTCTTCTCCTTGTGATGAATCAAACTATAATCGTAGTGCAAGTGATTTAAATTCTCGTTCACATCATTTATCATCCTCATGTCAAAGTCGTATTCAAGGTTCTGAGAAACATACCCAATCAAAGGATTTAAACAAAAATTCTTCCTTGTCCTCTTCTTGTCCACAACAACAACAACAAGCTACAACTAATAATAAAAATGAAGGAGGTGAAATTCTTGATAGTCAAAATACTAAACAAGATCAAGTTCAAAATACTAGTGGTGGTGATATGAACATTTCAGATGGCAGTGAAAGTGACAGTGATGATAATCGAAGTCGTACTCCTCTACTAGCTAGACATAGTAGTTTGGATCAAAAGTCTAAAAGTTGTAGTATAAAAAAAGATGAAAGTTTTGAAAGTAGTGGTGTTAGTAGTAGTGGTGGAAGTAAAAAAGTTTCATTTAGTACTAGATCTTTAGATGGAGTAGATAAGAATAAACGTTATGAATCTACAATAGCAACTAATAATAATAATAATAATGCTACTGCTACTTCTACTACGACAGCACCTAAAATGCAATCTTCATCATTTTCACCATTAGAAAATAATCAACTACTTTTGAAAAGGGATTCTTCTATACCTGAAAACTCATCAGAAATTCTTTATAATAGTAATACTGATAAAGAGAATTTTAATGATAGTAAAATAAATAACAACAATAATAATAGTAATACTGGTGATGAAAATGGTGATGATGATGATGAAGATGAAAACGACGACGACGATGAGGATAGTCGTGGTGGTGGTGATAATAATAATCAAACAGGAAAGGACGATGCTCAAGCTGCTACTGAAAGGAGATTTGTTTTACTTCCACAAAGTGACTCCTTGACTGGTTGTAATTTAGCTGGTGGTCCGTTTACAAGTATGTGTTAATATTAATAATAATAATTGTACTTTTAACATTATTTAATACATTCATACAATAATGATTATTAATAATATAAACTATAATTTTAAACTACATATAATATATTATGTATTTAATATTTATACATAAGAACGTTATTTTAATTTTAATCCATCCATATTCAATGCTTTAGTTAAATACAACAACATGTACAGAAAGTTTAAAAATCATTTATAATATATTGATTCATCTAATGAATTATATTTTCAAACATTTCGTTTAAAACAATCCCTTCCCCCCAAAAAATGATCAATTTGTATCTATAAAATGTATATATTATGTTATATAAATTTCAAAATTTGTAACGCAAGTTTAATTTGTTTGAAAAACAAAACAGGTCAATGGCTATTTCATACTGTGAATGTAGCCGTTAAAAATTTTATGAATAGTGGTGCTACAAATAGTAATAATAATATTAACAATAATAATACTAGCGGTGAGTTGAAGTAACAAACTTTAATCATTATAACACATGTATGCATGTATACAAAAAAAAAAATCAACGACAAGTGTGTGTGTGTGTGTGTATTTACATTGCTTGTATGTTTTATTTTACAACTAGTATATTATATACACGTTATGTATTATGTTATTGTCTTATGTTTTGCAGTTTGTTGTTCTCGTCTGCTAGTTTTTATTTCTTGTATTATTATGTTAATATATTATTATAGCATATAATTCTATGAAACATTTATGTTAATATATACGTTGTATACTCTTTTACAAATAATCTAAATTAGATTTTTGACATTAACTTATTTTAATTTTTTGTGTCACATGTTTACTTTTAGATTCTAATAAAAATCCTGAAACGGAATCAATTAAATCTGGAGACTCACAAAGGAGTAGTAATAGTTTAACTGGTTTAAATTGGTTATTCGGCTCAAATGAGGATTTAAACAGAAATGATCCACTACAACAAGGTATGTTAATTTTCTTCAACATGATTTAAAAACAGTAGGAATAATAGTCTATAAAATCTAGAAAGAGTTATGTATTAAGATCCATGATAAAAAATATGGGTAGTATTAATTTAGTACCAAAAAAAAATGATTGAAATGATTTTTCTTTTTATTATTATTTGTAATAAGATGATACTATTACCAAGGCTGAAGGGATGGATAACCAAACGTGTTCTTTAACATCAAAATCTAGTACGCAACAAGAGGAAGCACCAAAGAAACCTCCTCGTTTACATGAACCATATTCTAGTGGTTCTAAATCCAAACGACGTGGACCAAGTACGGCGATACACATAATAATAATAATAATAATATAGTTTATATTTTATTTATATATATTATATATTATATAAATTTATTCAATTTTGAAAAGTGTATTGCAAGCTTGTTTACTGTTGGACAAAACAAATTTTTTAATTAATATGCTGTTGTTTTTATCTATCAAGGAACGGAAGAAGATAGACCACGAAGGAGGAGATCTAGAACACCTACACCAGATCAAGAAACGCCTTATCAAATTGCATGTTAGTAAACTACAAGATGATAATAAATTACAGTATGAAATGTTTGACATTTTCTGCATGCAAAATATGTTGATGTCAAATTAAAAAAAAGTGCTCTCCATACTCCATAGACTTACAAATTCATGTTTTTTTTGTACCTATATATATTTAAAATTTATAATTTATATATTATTATATTTTTTTTAGGGAGAAATGAAAGAGAAACTAGTCCAAGAATTTTAGAACGATTATTAGAGGAAAGTCAAGAACCTTCTCCTTCTCCGTCCATGTATCTTGGAGACATGCAAGTACATCCAGGAATTGAAAGAAGTTACATTCCTCCTCCTCAGCCCCATCATCATCGTCATCCAGGTAGTACTACTAGCAATGAGCCAATATATCCGTCCCGTTCAATAACAAGAAGAAGTAGTGATCGTGAACATTCGGATGGTAGTATTAGTACATCACATGCAAATGTATTTTTGCAATCAGCTGCTAGAGAACTAAGACATCATTTAAGATCTTTGGGTGCACAAAACTCTTCTTTAGATATTTCGGGTCCATTATCTGGAATAGATAGGTCAGCAAGTTTAAGAGGAAATACTGCTGTTTTTCGACCAAGAGATGAAACTGTCGTTCATTGTGATATTGATAATACTAGTACTGTAAATAGGTGAGATACATAGGTGTATTCATTTATTACAAATTATAAATCATTTCGAAACATGTTATATATTTTTATGTTTATCAATATTATCAAAATTAAATGTTAGAATGATGTATAATGAAACAGGGCATATAAATACAACAAACTTAAAAATTTAAATGTAATATATCATAATATATCATTATGTGGTTGTGTTTGTTGATAGACATCGGAGATTACGAAGATTAGCACATAGTCGAAGATCTCTTGAAAGAAGAAGAGAAACACCATATGGTTCTCCCCTAACTGCATTATCAGCAGCTGGAGTAGCTCATGTTGCTGATTCTCATGATGACACAACGGAAGGTGCTATACATTATTTTCAAGATGAACGTGGAAATTGGCATTCTTATACATTTACAGAAAAAGGAGGAACTTCTGAAGTCGTTAATCCCATACCAAAAAGACCACCACCATTAGATGATAGTTTACAACTACAACAGCAACGACTTATGGTACCTAATTCACAATTAATAGCAGCCATGTTAAATGGTACAAGTGTTAGTGGTATAGGTCAAGATCAGGAAGGAGTATCACGGGCTTTAAATAATATGGAACCAAGACAAGGTACAAGTTCACATAGAGGAGGAGGTGCATCCGGTATTGTGACAAGTATGAATGTTAAGACACCATCCAGCTCAGAATCTTGGTCAAGTGAAGGTTCTTCAGAGTTGGCTATTGATCCTAGTACAAATAAACTTTATGCGTCATATAAGAGAACTCCTGGTCATCATCATCATCATAGTCATACTACAGCAAGTCAAACTGGAACAACTGGTAAAAAGTCTTTAAACTTGTACATTTTATGAATAACATAACATTATTACATATTCTAATTTTAAGAGTAGGAAAACTACTTGTTGGTAAATATGATGCGTGTATGATAGATTATTATTAAATTTGGATTAGATTAGTATTTAAGTGAGGAATAACATGAGATCATTTATAAAAATATAAAATATTATACACTTCTCTTATCAAATAGATTCTCCGATTCCGTCAATGCCTTCTCTCGTTACAATAACACCGGATAGTAACACCCAAGGTATTACTACTAGGCTTCCTCTTACAAGTTATGCACCTATACAGAGGACATGGCAACGACAAAGACGAGATGTCATACAAGTATTGACTGATTCATTATTGGAAAGACGTCGATTACCTTCAACTTATGGAAGTACAAGGTAATTTATTGGTGCAAGATATATGTAATTCGTTTTAGTTTTTTTAAAGGTATAATTTACGCATATATACAGAATCATTTACACTGTAATGTTATGTGTATTTTAGAAGTACTGGGGGTGGTGGTGCCGGTGATCTTGGAGCTTCTCTTGGTTCTGGATCAGGTCGAGGTCAATCTATTCATCATCCACAAAGTATAAGTGGAAGTGAATCAAAGGCTCGAGGAAAGAAACAACCAAAATTTTACTATAGAATGAAGATTGTTCCTAGTGTATTTGTTAAAGGTATGTATGTTTTTTTTGTGAATATGTACTAAACATAATATCTTGTACTTAATATCTGAATGAATTTTTAAATTGTGCTAGTGTATGATTCTAAAATATTAATTATATAAAACGTGATATGCACGCATGATTTTTATTCATGAATTTGGATCTTTGTCTTTACAGTTTGGTTTGATCGTCTAAATTTAATGGCTTTATTTGATCGAAATCGTACTTTCGTGGAAAACTTTTTGGGAGTATTTTTAGCAGTAGCATCGGCATGTTTAGGATCATTCATGTTACATCGTGGATATTATCAAGATTTAACAATGGTATTACTATGTTTTGTGATGGCAAGTTGTCAATTTTCTCTTCTTAAAAGGTGAATCATTAATTATAAAACGTATTATTATTATTATTATTGTGTTTTTACAACTTTTCTTTCTATGCTGTACAATACAAAATAAATTAATATAATAAATTATAAATAAGATATTATAATAATATTGAATGTTGGTATTACAATATTAAAAAAAACTATAAAATCTTGTGAATTATATTTTAGTGTACAACCAGATGCTTCTTCTCCAACACATGGATTTAATCGAATCGTTGCGTTTAGCAGACCAGTATACTTTTGTATCTGTGCTGGCCTAGTCTATATATTACAAACTAGTCTTGACAATGGTACTTATAATCATGAATTCCGCATTTACAAGATCGACATCACAAATAAAAATCTGTTGGAAGGACTGCGGGACTTAATATTGACTGTGATACTATTCTTCCCACTTTTATTTAGTCTGGGATTATTTCCGCAATTTAATACCTTTACCATGTATTTAATGGAACAAGTTGATATGTATTGTTTTGGTGGAAACGCGGTTTCTTCACTATTTGCTGGATTTGTTTCATTAGCTAAAAGTTGGTTAGCCATTGCTCTTTTATATGGATTTGCATATGGTGCACTAAGTGAACAACAACAAACTCAACATATACTATTTTCAATCTTTTGTGCTCTTCTTGTGTCTACTTCTTATCATCTAAGTAGATGTAACTCAGATCCAAGTGTAATGTGGAGTGTATTGAAACAACAATTTTGTCCAGATGAAGATTGTTTTGGAGAAACATCTACTACAATTAAAACTAAAGAAGCTGAAGAACAAGGAGATCCTTTACCAAAGAAATTAAGAGATAATGTAAATGCCCGTTTAAAATCGGATGCCATTATTTGTGCTTTTATTGGATTACTCGTTTTTGGATTACATAGTAGTACTGTATTTACAGCACTCCAACCAGGTAAATTTTTTATAGTGAACACTAGATATTTATTGGTTTCTACTATTATTTATTATTATTATATTTTTATATGTTTATGATTTATATAATATTATTCTGCAATATTATGTGTTACTTATTAAATATTAAATACCCACTATTTTGGGTTTGTATTCTCAATTTTCAAAGTTATTAGTTATTATAAATTATAAGTAATATATAAATACAAGTAGGAGCGCCCGCCACATGGCGCGATCGAAATAGCCCGACTGAAAAAGTTATTTACCGATTTACAGTTTCCTTGATCAAACAATCCTTCCTCATTAGAAA
>JAQGBH010007048.1:0-11591 GCA_034698265.1 Sminthurinus aureus
TCGGTCATGTGGTTTTACCTTCTTCATCACTGTGCATTCACAAGGGCGTTTTTATTTGCCATTCGGATCACTGTGCGACGCGTCGTCGACTCTCAACTGTTCAAAATCATCAAAATAAATGCCAAACGATGAGTTATTGACTCAATACTCAAGAGCTTGTTCCATTTTCCGAAAATAAACAAATAATGCTTCTTGGTTTTTGGATTTTAAAAATGACTTTTGTAAGAAATACACTTTTTTTTATCGATTTGAGTTTTGAGGTTAGTATGAATATTGTCTTCCACTCTGTTCAAGATAGATAATTGCGGATACAAAGGAAAAACTCGTGAATAAACGAGACCCGAGATCCGAGACACAGAGACAAAAAGAGAACAAAAAAAGCATTGATGAAACAAAGAAACAAAAACGACCCGAGTTTTTAGGAGCTTTCAATAGGTACAAAAATAATACGAGCATTTTATAGAAGCGTCAGAGCCATTTCACATTTCATCCAAATGACACATTCATATCGTTCATTTATAAAACAATAGTCAACATTGTTGTAGTCGATTTTTTCTTTGCTTCGCCTAGGGACTTTGAAACCTGGAAATTGTCAAGTCAACCAGAAAAAAAATTTCCATTCCATTCACACGAATTTAATCCTAATTTAATCCCTTTTGTGTTTTCTACTTTGTGTCTTTTTTGTCTTGTTGTTTGTGCTGGAAGCAAATGCCTGGGGCTCTGACAGCATCTTTCTAATTTAAGTTGTGTCTCTTTCTAATTTTCCTTGTTCTTTTCCCTATTTTTCTGGTCTGGTCGTTTGTCGTTTGTTGAACATTCCATCTATAATTCACAATTCCTAATCCACAATTTCTAAGCCTCAGAATAGTTTTAAATAAACTACACTGGAGTTGCCAGCACAAACATTTAAAGTTGACAATTCTCTCTCTTCTCTTTTCTGCTCTTTTCTTTACCGTATTCATAAACAAAAGTCAACTGGATCTACTCCACCGTTTTGTGTTTTGTGTACAAACTTTTCTACTTTGGACGGGAAACTGGATTGAAAAAAAATCATCAAAATGGTAAGGACGACAGAAAACAAAAGACAAATCAAAAATATTCAAAAAGTATCTGCATTTGAAAATATCTACAACTGGAAATTTTAGTACACCAGAATTATTTATATCGTAACAGGAAAAACAAAACAATATTTGAGAATTTTTCATTAAATATAATAAAAGGATTGGAGCTGAAATAATTTGGAGTGATTGTTGAATTTTGTCTTGTGTCTTGTGTTTTTTGTATTTTTATGTATTTTCCATGTGTTTTACAGGCGGAAAATATTGCAAGTGGAAATGTCAACGAAACCGAGTTTTTGAAACTGGTTGAAACGGTAAAAGAGCAAAATGAAAAGATTGGGCAACTTGAAAAGGCTCTAAATGCAAAGGACATTTTGAACCAGACGCTACAAAATGCATTAATTGCCAAGGAAAAGTTGAATAGATTTCTTAAAGAGGTCAGTGTTCATTTTTTTCACGTATTTTTGTTTTATCCCGCCTTGTTTTGACTTGCACCATTTGTGTCATCAAAAAATGTAAAATTTGTGAATCATAAAAAATTGTTCCTGTGCAGAAAATGAAAGAGTTTGGAAATGTTGGAATTGCCAATGCCAAAGACGGTGACAAGAACAGCGGAGATGCAGAAAAGGGGAATGAAAATGTGAGGGAAAATATGAAAGTAGAAGGAGCTCAAGAAAATCAACCACAAGAGACCAGCTCAAATGATTTTGACGTCGCAGCGGAAGCTGCGATCAAAGTCGGAAGAATTCCACTGGTAAGAAAATTCAGTATTTTGCCGATGCAAATCGATTGTTCAAATTCCATTCCATAGGACAAAAATATTCATTTAAATGCACAAAAATCTGGTTCATTTTCCTTTTTATAGATATTGAACATGGTACTGAAAAGTATGAAGAATCGAGATCTGTTGAACAATTGCCGTTTGGTCAGTCGAGAATGGCGCGATTTTTCCACATCAATTTTACTCTTGCGGAAAACATTTCAAGTCAATTTCTGCCGTCCTGAAGCCTGGGAAAAATTTGCAGTGCTCCTTTCTTCAAATTTCAAGGAAACTGGTGATTTGACCCTCCCCAAAACTTTTCCGTGTGCTCATTTCATTTTGGATAAAAATTTGAAGGATGGTGATGCTCAAAAAATTTTGGATCAATTAGCAAGTCGTGTCAAGGGGATAAAACTGGTTGGAGCTCAAGATCTGAATTTCGTTAGAAAATTATTTGTGGAGCAAATCCCACATGTTGAACGGATCGAGTTGAGTGGATTTGTTGCAGAACAAAATTCCAATTCCAGGATATTTTCACAAGATTCTCCAGCAGCAGCAGCTCCAGCGCCTCAACTTTTGTCTTTGACTTTCCTCAAACTCGGACGTGGCAATGCACCGGCACTTGTCAAGCAAATTTTGAACGCTGCTCCAAATCTTGAAGAGTGTTTTGGAATTGCGTTGGCGGAAGAAATTGAGTGTCTCCACCAGTGTCATCGACTACACATTGTCAAAGGTCTCAAATTAAACCCTGGAAAAAATTTGGGTATCGAGGGAATAAAACAATGCTTATTAATGGTGATATGTCTCCCGAAATATCCGGACCAGCTCCATCTCACGTGTTTGGACGTGGACTATTCCAACTTTGTTTATTTCAACGAGCAGCCAGTAATTCATGCAGCTTTTTGCGGCATCGTTTCAAACATCCTCACTTGGAGCGAGACCACCCTGAAGCAACTAAAATTCGCTTCCAACTCAGATTCTCAGAGTCTAATCCAGTGGTCAACATTGGAGCTGGAACAGGTGGAAAAGTTGACTTTGGGGGGAGATTTGACACGAGATTTGGTCCATCTTTTTCCTCCTGCGGAACTTGCCCAAATCTTTCCCAATCCGCACAATCCATCTCAAAGACGCCACAAGCATGACGGATGAACATGTGGCTCGATTTAAAAATCTTGCTCCCGTTTCCACTGTGAAATCTCTTACTATTTCCCGAGCTGGGGTAGAAATGATGAGAGTTTTTGCTCCACTTTTCCCCAATGTGACAACACTTTTTGTAAAAAACCCTGGAGAATTTCCTCGCCCAGAACCGTTTTCAAAATGGGCCCAGTCATTTGGCAGGCGATGAAAGGGCTCAAGAGTCTTCAAGTAGAACTTCACTGTCCTGCGGCTGAACTTGATGCGGCTTTTACAGGGATGGAGGAAAATACGTGCAAACTCATTCGCACTTTGGGAGGAGGCGAATTTCAGATGGAGGAAATTGATAAATTTCGTGTAAATCCGTCAATTTTGAATTTGACAGGTGAATACACAAAACTCAGTGTCAACAAAATCAACTATCTTGTAAAATGTAAAATGTTATAGACATTTTTGACATGTACATTTGAATTTCTTTCATTTTGATTTACTTTTAGAACTGGAACGAATTTTCCTACCCGGCGGATTTACGGAAGATGAGAATCCAAAATATGGCAACGAGGAAGATGAATACATGAAGGCGACATTCATCTCATTTAAATATGCATTCAAACTCATGCCAAAACTCGAGATTTTTCCTCGTGCTGACTATTGAGAATTAAGTATCCAGAATCTAGAATCGAGATTCCAATTGAAATTGAAATTGAGCTCAAGATTTTCACTTTCAATTGTTTTTATGTGTAAACTGTAAATAGCCACAAATATAATTAAAGATTGATATTTTTTATCTTACTTTTAGTTTTCTCTCTGCTACACCATTTTCCAATTTCTGTCCGTCCCGTCAATCACACTCGAGACTGGAGACTCGAGACTCGAGCCTATTTAAATGTTTTTAGCTCAAACTTTGCTTAATTTGGAGGACTAAAATGAAATGGTGTTTATTAAAATAGAATTTTGCTCTATTTTTCCTCGGAAAACCCAAAAAAATATGGAAAGTTTTTTGAGCGACGTTTAAATTGAACAGCATTTTGATTTCATTCCCAGTTCCCAAATTGTCAAACTTCTGAGAGATTCAGTTGAATGTTGAACGTCATTTACAATAATAAAATACTACTGCTCGTTTTTGTAACATCACTGTTTTAACAGGAACTGGAACAATATCGATTTTGTATGCACAATGTACATCAAAGAAATAAAATGGTGTTCCAAATTTATGAAATTCAACATGTAGCAAGTTTGTTTACAAATTCATTGAAATCTTTAATTATGAAAACTTTTCATTTCATTCATGCGTTCACCTTTGCATTTTTCATCAGTCCTTCATCCTTTATGTTCTTCATTTGCATTTGGAGCAGGCAACCGTGAGCCGATTTAAATTTAAGGCTTGTTGAATTTCAACACCATTTGACACCTTTCCCCTGTTCAACGGTAATCACGCGCTCAAGATTTCATGTTAGTGTCGAAGTGATTTGCTGCAAAATGTTTTACCACGTGTGATTACTGATAATTGATTTGACAATGTTTACGCATCAAATGTTTAATATTTACGATTTACATTTTACATTCCACTTCAATCAGGATTATCACAAAATCACAACAACTAAAACTTTGAGCTTGAGGATCAGAACTTACGCAAAAAAAGGCAATTGTGAAGAGCAAAATGCTTTTGTATTTGTATTCAAAATTTAAATGTGTTTTCAATTTCTTGCGTCTCTGTACTCTGTACTCTGTACGCATGTTTGAACTTTGATCTATCTTTTGCTGATGCTGTGAGTAAATATTCAATCTCATGAACTGAATTTAAATCTGGACAATGGAAGTGACTCCTCGTTAAATCTCTCCACAGCGTATTTGAACGCAGCTTCTTCTGTTGCATCCTCGCTGTCAAAAAGGCCACTTGGAAAAACACCTTATGAATTTTCCATGTAAAATCTCCAAAAACATGGACATTGACCATCAAAATTTGATATGTTTTACGTGTGAGGAATTCAACGCCGTTAACTTGACCTACAACATAAAACTTGCGACAACGTTAGATAGGAAATTCACACACATTTTATGGATTAACTTATTCAACAAAAGGTCGAAAAAGCCAACAGTTACAAGTACAAAAATTCAAAATGTGGGGTTGAGAGTGGACAAAGAAATGAACAAAGTTTTTTCTCTATTTGAACACGTGGCCAAACACCAAACACCAAAAAATGTGACTGCGTCATAGCTCATTCATAATACATACTGAACAACGACAGTAAAAAAAGGACAAAACCATTATTTGAATTTTAAATGAAATGAGAAAGAATAGGAAAATTTCTTTTCAGGCACAAAATGGGTAAAAATCTTACATCGTCTTTCAATTGAATCACATCCAAATTCACATCCGTCCGAAATCCAGTTGTGTTGAATTGAATTATGCCCGTTAAACCTTGCATTTGCACCTGGAAATTTGAAGTTAGAATAAGAGACAAACCTATGTTCACAACATTGTGTTTTGTTCATTGAATAAAATAAAGGGCGTTGAAACTCGACAAAAAACAATAAAATTATGGTGAAAATTTGTCAGTTTTTGACGCCGGTTGAAAAATTTCTGTTTGTATTTCCAATTATACATTTTAGTTATAACGGTTCTAATGTGGGCTTGTAAGCAATAAAATCAAAAACTACAGTCAAAAGAACACAGATAAATCTCACGTATTACCATTTTCATCTAGTTGATAATGGAACAGCCGTCCGTCGAGTCACAGCTCAACGACCGCATTTCAATCTTCTGACTGTTGTCCAAAATACTTAGAGCCTTCCCCAAAAGCTGAACTGCGTCGTAAATCAGTGAGACCTCCGTCGTTTTAAAAATTACAATACATCGTAAATAGTAATTTAAATTAAAATCTTCAACAACAAGTATTATTGTTCGAACCCATGAATTAACCGAACGTCGCTTGATCCTTTTTCGGCCACCATACGGAGAAAGGAAACAAAAGGTGATCCTTTCAACGCCACTTGGCATTTTCCTCTTGTCTAAGCACTCTCACGTATTGTACATCCGTCATTCAAACTTTCACGACTTAACGTTAAACGTAAATCAATTAATTTCACACGTCAATTATTTATCATTTATGATCGACGATTTTCATTGCACTTGATTCAGGAGTTTTACAGAATCACAACAGTTTACAACTTGAGTTTGAGGCTCAGTCCACACAAAAAACAAGGAAAATTGAAAATTGTGAACAGAGAAACGCTTTTCAGCATTCATTGTGCTTTAGTTTGCCCACTTTGGCTTTTAAGGTTTTGCTCTCCAGCAAAATTGAGAAATTTAAGAAAAATCCCAAGGACCAAGTTTCGTTCTGTTGTAAATTGTAAATTGTAAATGATTGTCCGCATTACGGGCCTGCGGAAACGGAAACCGCGTTGACATTTTCTACAAGTGCTAAAAATTTAGGAATGATGAATGTCATTTTTAATGGACGAAACGAACATCAATTCATCAAAAAATTGTCCACCGAAGTTTACTTTAGCATTTCTCAATTCTCCAAGAAATTTCACGTTTTACTAAAGGCTCAAGGCAAAAGCATTTATTCATACGATATTTTGAATCCAATTTCCAGTATCGAGGGTCGCCAAAAAGTCAAAGTCAACTATAGACTTTAGGCAAACAACGAGAGAGGATTGAAAATTGAAGGCTCGAAGTGGCAAAATTATTTTAAAAAATTCTCAAGGCTCAAGTCAAAATAAGGATTGTCAGCAGAAACAAAAAAGCGGACTCAATAGTTTCAAAAGATTGCAAAAAATCAAAAATCACTTGAAATCGTGAAAAGTCTGGTAATTTAAATACTGAAGAAAATTCTGATGTGAATTCCACCGCATTTTTAACACAATTTTGGAAATTGTCAAGTTAAAACATGGAAAACTTTTACCATTTCCCTTGTGTTTTATATGTACTTTGCCTGTTCTGTTCTCTTGTTTGTGTTGGGTATTGGATGCTGCTGGAAAGAAAAGCCTGGGGCTCTGACCGCTGACAACTTTCTGTCCCTTTCTAATTCTCATTGTTCCTTTTCCTATTTTTCTGACCTGGCCCTTTATCCTTTGTTGTAAATTCCATTCAAATTTATTATCCAGAATTCCAGAATTCCAGAAGCCCCAGAGCAATTGTAAAACTAGGCTCGAGTTGTCCACACTCCACACACAAACCAAAAGTTGACAATTGTTCCACTTTTTCTTCCCTTTTATTCTTTTTTCCTTGTTTATAAGAGCAGTCAACTGAATTTAACGGTTTGGTGTTTTCTACCAACTTTTGAAGATATTTTGGAGATTAGAGAGAAAAATTGATTGAAAAAAATCATCAAAATGGTAAGCGGGAAAAACGACAAAATATTCAAAGTTCAAAGTTCAAAACTCAAAACTCAAAACGTCAGCCAAAAAACTATCTGTACTTGAAAATGTATGCAAGTTTAAATCGTAACAAAACAAAAATTTTCCGGCACAAGAAAACGATTCAAATTGAATTAATTTCAAGTGACTATTGAGTATTGAGTTTTGACTTGCTTCATTTGATGGATTTTTCATGTGTTTTGTACTTTGTATTTTGCAGGCGGAAAATGTTGTGGGTGGAAAAGTCAATGAAACCGAGTTTCTGAAACTGGTGGAAACAGTAAAAGTTCAAAAGGAAAGGATTGAGCAACTTTTGGAGGAAAGGCATCAACTTGAAATTACATTAATGGCAAAGGAAAATTTGATCACATTTCTGAAAAAGGTGAGCGTGTTTTACATATGCACATATTGTAATTTGATTCACTTGCGGTATTTGGTATTTGACCATTGACCATTGACCATTGACCATTGACCATTGCAGTGAGCGTTTTTAGTTTTTAGTAAAAAGTTGCCTTTGTGAATTGCCCAATTTTGTTTTGTTTCCTGAGCAGAAAATGAAGCAGTTTGAAAATATTGCAACTGCAGATAACGTTGACGCTGGCGATGGAAATGAGCCAGTTCTCGTGGACGCAGAAATCAGGAATAAAAATCAGAGCAAAGATATCAGAGGAATCAACTATCAAGTGGATCTAAATCCAGCTGATTTTGGTCCTGTTGCTGCGGAAGCTGGATCTGCAATCCAAGTTGCAACAATTCCACTGGTAAGAAAAATATTAGAAAGAAGACGCAAATAAAATCCAAGCGACATGAATACTAATAAAAGGAAATCAAGGGCCAACTTGAAAGGCTTAAGTACAAATATTTCCAAATTTCCCAACCTATTGTGAGTTTTGAGTTGAAAGCCGTTTATTTTTTCCACTTAAAAGTTTCAAGTTGAACGTGACTTTTGACTTTTGCCTAAACTAAAATGTCACATTGATCATTGGTCATTGATTCCAGCAAAATCTTTTTCATCTGCCTTTACTCTTTACTAATAGATCCTGACAGGTTTTTTAAGAAAAATGAAGACGCGGGATCTGTTACAAAACTGCCGTTTGGTGAGTAAAGAATGGCGTGATTTATCCACATCAATTTTACTCAAGCGGAAAAACTGTCAAGTAGAACTGACGCGTTCTAGTGGTTTTGGAGAATTTCAATTATTTCAAGTGCTCCCTAATCCAAGGTCACGTGATTTGACGGAACTCACAGCTTTTTTGACCACCTCCAAAACTTTTCCAAGTGCTCATTTCATTTTCAACGGGAATTTGAAGAGTGATGGCGCTCAAGATTTTTTGTCTGAATTCGCAAGTCGTGTCAAAGGGATAAAATTGACTGGAGCTCAAACCCCGAATTTCATTAGAAAATTATTTCTGGAACAAATTCCACATGTTGAAAGTCTCGAGTTGAGTGGAGTTGTTGCCATAGAAAATTTCAATTCTGCCTCCAGGATATTTCCAAAAGATTCTCCAAAAGATTCTCCAGCAGCAGCTCCAGCGCCTCAACTTTTATCTTTGACTTTCCTCAAACTTGGAAAGGGGAATTCGCCTGAATTGGTCAAGGATATTTTGGAGGCTGCACTAAATCTTCAAGAGTGTTTTGGAATTCGGTGGAGGGAAGAAATTGAATGGTTCCGCCAATGCAATCGACTTTACATTGTCAAGGGTCTCAAATTACACCCCGGAAAAGATTTGAATCAAAATAGCTTTCAAAAATCATTATCCATGATGAATATTCTACAGCAAATGTTTTTGGCTCCGGATCAACTCCAACTCACTTGTTTGGACCTCAATTACGCTCACCTTGATTGTTTCACCGACTATCCGGAAAACGGTCCAGCTGTATGCAGTCTCATTTTAAAACTCCTCACTTGGAGTCAGACCACCCTGAAACAATTAAAGTTGACTCCTGATCCAAAGTTGCATTGTCTCATTGAGTGGTCCAAACTGGAACTGGGAAAGATGGAAAAACTAACTCTGGAGGGAGATTTGACACGAGATTTTGTTCATCTTTTTCCGCCTATGGGAGTTTTCAAAATCTTTCCCAATCTCCACACAATTCATCTCAAAAACATGAAAAAAATGACGCCTGAACAAGTCATCTCCTTTGAAGACCACCCACCGATTTCTACTGTGAAAACTCTTATTATTTCTGGAGCTGGGGCTCAAATGATGAATGTTTTTGCTCCACTTTTTCCCAATATTACAAGTCTTTTTATAAATGGCCCTCGAGGGGACTTTCGTCCAGAGCCTTTTCCACATTTCGCTTGCATCATTTGGCAGGATATGAAAGGACTCAAGAGTCTGCAACTAGAATTTGACTGTCCCGCCGCTGAACTTGATGTGGCTTTCACAGGGTTGGAAATGGACACTTGTAAAATTATTCACACTTTGAGAGGCCAAGATGCATTTCAGATGGAGGAAATTGAACAATTTCGTCTACATCCTTCCATTTTGAATTTGACAGGTGAAAATACACAAAGACCGCAATGCAATTGCACACTCAATGCTAACAAAGCCAACAATTTTATTCAAATTTACAATTAATTTTACATAATGTACATTTGAATTTCTTTGATTTATTTTTAGAACTGGAACACCTTTTTCTACCCGGCGGATTCACAGAGAATGAGCATTCAAAATTCAATTGCGGAAAAACCATGACACCAACATTCATCTCATTTAAATATGCATTCAAACTCATGCCGAAACTCAGAGTTTATCCTCATGCCGACTTTTGAGAATCTAGAACGGAGAATCGAGACTCAAATTTACATTGGGATTCTCCACATGACATCAAGTTTTTTTTTACCACAACCACAAGTAAAGTGTAAATTGTAAACCGCATTTGTCGTAATTACAGATTAATCTTGTACTTTTGATTCTTGGTACCACATTCTGATAAAATGTGTTCATTTAAACAAAAAACAACCCAATTCTAGGTTCTAGAAATGACTCACGAGTAAAGAGACTTACGTCAGATCAAATTTGAACATTTACCTGCAGGAAAATGAATGAATCTAAATAACATAAACGGCGTCAAAATATGAGAAGCAATCAAAATCTAGTTTCTTTAAAGCGCGTCCAGTGGGAATCGAACTCGGACCTCGGTTTAAGTTTCAAATCACATATGCGATGGTCCTTTATCCTTTGCACGTCTGCAATTATCATTTCTCCTTGAACATTTTCTATGTACATCTCTTTTAAAACATCGAGTCAACTGACTAATGAGTTGATTTACGACAAAATTCAAGTCTCGGCTTGATTTTAGTCGACTTTGTACGAAGGAAAAGAGGATGTGGATGAAAAGTCAAAGCATAAATATTAAACATCCAGTAGATCCATTAAAATAAATTTAAACGCAAGTCAACTGCTTTTATTTTCATTTCTACAGTAACAAAAAAATATAAAACTCTGTATAAATAACACAAAACTTGTTCGTCGGTCGTTTCTCGTTTCACGAGCATTTTAATTAATGTTGTACTGTTATAAGTTTGTATTTCCGACTGACGTTGAACATTAAACACTCGATAGTCGACATAATTTTCGTTTACATGTTTTGTCCCGGTTCTTCTACCGTTTCTGGAATTGGAATTGGATGGAGACTGCCTGAGGGTTTAGCAAGTTGATACGTGGATGGAATATTCAGATCAAACTCCAGATCGGCGTGTGCAGCAGCAACGTGTTTTTTCAGGGGTCTGGAAATACACACAAATACACACATAAAATAACAAATACAAATGAATTAAATAAAAAATATTTAAAAGAGATTCAGTATTTAAAAAAGCGATACTCTATTGCAGCAATAGAGTATCGCTTGTAATTTTTGTTATCACCTGTTGTCCGGAAAAACAGCATCACAAAAGGCACACCTGTACAAAAGCAAAACAGATTGTGATTTATATATGCAATAATAATAATCATGATAATTGTAAATTTCGTGAGGCAATTTACAAACCGAACTGTGTATTTACTTACTTGTACGGGTTGATTTTGGTATGGGTTTGTTCATGTCTTTTGTGTGCACTCCATCCTCTGAAAGCTGTAGCAAACAGGAAATACAAAAATAAAAATAAAATGATCAGGAAAAAATATATCATGTACAAAGTTGAAATAAATTAAAAATAATTTGAGCAATTGTAAATTAGAAATTAGGAATTAATTACATTTATCACAGAATTGACATTTC
The DNA here is from genome assembly GCA_034698265.1 of Sminthurinus aureus. NCBI lineage: Eukaryota > Metazoa > Arthropoda > Collembola > Symphypleona > Katiannidae > Sminthurinus > Sminthurinus aureus. The sequence continues at coordinate 11,542 of JAQGBH010007048.1, forward strand.
CTCTGCTTTTCATCCGAGTGAATGAGAGTGTGAGCTTTCAGAGCTGTCGG
>JAQGBH010007049.1:0-11590 GCA_034698265.1 Sminthurinus aureus
ACGAGTCTGTGGTGAGTAGGGGAGGATTAGGATGGCGCGGTGCTCTCTTCGTACCAAATTCAACTTGCCCACAATATGTATAAAAGGAGAAAGAAGAGAGGAAGTAAAATGTTTTTTACCTATTGATGTATACACAAGTCTTGGCCAGCATCAAGAACCACAAGTCCATGTAGGGTTCATGATTGAAGAGCGTTGCAAAGGAGTTGTACACCAGCATCCCTCTGTACGGAAGCCACAGCACGGCGAATAAACCAACCACCTACACATTTTAATCAGACAACCAGCCATTTTAAACCAATGAGCTTTGAGCTTTGAGCTTTGAGCCTTGAGACTTGAGATTTCAATGGGAGAATGAATCTTCAACACTAATGATTAATGAGCAGAAAGTAGAAATGAAACATGAGTAAAAATATTATTTTCACTTACAAGGGCGAGCATCTTCACAACCTGTAAAACAACAAACAAAACAGAGTTTTTAGCACACTTTCATTTTTTAAATGTAAAAGAATCACACAGTTATCAATCAAATATTCAAATAATTAAAATGACCAACAAAAAGGGTGGGAATTTTGAATACATGAATTTGAATTTGTACACATACAGAAACTATGTAGAATTGCATAAATGCAGCATGTAAAAGTGTTGCAGTTGACAGTTGACATTTGACCTTTGACCTTTTGTAAAATAAAATACAAGCTTAATCTCTCTCTCATAAGCAGAGTTAATCGATCATCAATCATACTAATGACTACTGACTAATGACTATTGTGAGTGCATCGATTAGGAAATGAGCAGCAGAAATGAAGGAGCATTTACTGTCATCATATATTATATCTACAAGCGGAAAGGATTTGATGCCTACAAATCAGCTTGCGAGCGAGCTAGCACGAGGCTCGAGGCACGAGTATTTAAGTCCGTGAGTGCGTGAATGACAACAAGTAGGCGGTGAATCAAGCACGAGTAGGACCACAAGAGGAGAGGCGGAAATTGCCTCAGTCTACACTTCCGTTTCACCCTCATTCTCTCTGTACTCTGTACTTCTCTACATTAACCAAAAAAGGAGTAGAAACTGAACTAGATTCTACAAACGAACCAAACCAAACAAAACCGGAGGTTTTTGTCCAGCTTTACCGTGAGTTCTCTCCCACCTAATTTTAAAGATACAACACATAATACATACGTTTGCACATCACAGACTCAAAGAATAATGCGTAAAAGCTGAGCCACACCAAACCAAAACGCCTGAATTCACCTGCACTTCAACTGCAACTTGAACTTCAAGTTTCAAATTCCAGTTAAAAAACTGAACTCAGCTCAACTTGCTTGTTATTTGTTAGTTTTTGTGTAAAATCAACCGAGAACAAAGAACGGACAATGAACTCGGAAAGGTCGAGATTCGAGATAGGATTGGATTTGGATTTCATTGTGGATTTATCGGACAAAACGATAATTCATCATACAAGATTTATTATACTTTTCCTGGCAACTCAACTCAGCTAATTTCAACATGTTCTTCCAGATTCCGGATTCTACACTCGAGAACTTCAAGTTTAAGTATTTCTCCCCTCTTCGTGTTATCGCCATCCGTCCTCATACACGCCAAAAGTACAATGCAATTCCAATTCCAATTTCTATCCATTTCAAAATCCGACTCCAAATCCGGATTCTACTTCTCATTCACTCCACAACATTCCTTCCGAGCACCGAGAACAACAATATTGACTAACGGAAAACTACATGTGCATTGTAAATGTTTTGTTCTCACTTTTGTAATTACTTTTATCACTGTGAGTCTAAAATACATATTACGGCATACGGATTCTTTCTCCATTTCATTTCGGCGAAATTATTTACTATTTGCACACACAAAATGTGGACAGTAGACAGTCGACAGACATAAAATATGAAATACAAAATAGGGAAATAATGGACTTTAATGTGAGGAAATAATTCTAATCTCATTTCCATTGCACATAATTATGCCTTAAATGAACTGCTTTTGGCATTTCTCTCGAAAATAGAAAGTCGAATCGAGTCGATACAGGAAACACGTTTGTCCGTCTTAGTCTCTATGTGTATGCATCTCTCTGTGTGTTCAACCTATATACTTTTTCAAAAAATAAACGCTGTAATATCCACCATTTGCAATCCACATCCATATTTTCAGTCGCTACACCAGAGCACAAGGCGTGTTCTTTCAACTGCAACTGGAACTGGAAAATGTATAATCTAGAATCTAGATCTCGAGACTGTAGAATGTAGAATGTAGACGAGCGGCATATGCCGCTTGGCGTGCGGTAATTCCACAACTCTTTTGACCCAAAATCTCATAAAGTATTTCATGTAGATGGAGATAAAATCTGAGCGGCTGCTGGTTGTTGGTTGCTCGCTGTTCGCTGTTCGTTGGTCGCTGGTTGTTGCTGATACTGGTACTGGTGGCTGGTTTTGCCATGTTGCGTTATGATATTCTCCTGATATTTTATATTTTATGGTACATGCAATGAAACGGGACATATTAAAGGTATTAAACCGGCCATCAGAATCAGAATCGACATCAGTATGCCGCGCGGTGCCCAACCGCAAGTCCCAACTTGCACATTTCGAGTACAGTTACAAGTACGAGTAGCAAATATGTAGACAAAGAGTTAGGCTGAAAGAGTGTTAATGTTGAAGGCTAGACCAAAAACTGGTGAGTGGAAGTTGCAACTGTGGTAAAACGGAAATAGAGAAACAAAACAGCGTGAATGAGTATTTATTTTTGTGCAGGAGCTCCAATTCGAGTTCCAGCTCGATCATGACAGTGGAGACGAAACTTAAAATGAGAACATGTACACAATGTGTTTGCTTTTATATCCTCCGTATTTTCTACAAGGATACTCGAAAGTCTACCAAATACCAAAGCAAACGGAATTGTACTCTTTCTCGCTGTCTTCTCACTGCCGGGATTAAAAAGTTGGATGATTGTTGGTCGTCTAGAATCTTGACTAATACTCCTCGATCAAGTTTGGAAATGTTCAAGCTCTCATCAAAAAAGTCAAAGAAGACGAAGAAGAGGAAGAAAGAAAATAAAAGAAAAAGACAAGGAAATTCTGCACACTTGGGTTTTATTGTGTCCAGCTCATCGACCATCGACAATCGACAATCAACACTCAACACTCGACAATCTCATCTCGGGTAAGAATACAAAGTGCGGATGGAAACTGTCTGTCTTCTCCGTATTCTGGCAGTGATGCTAGAACTGGAAATAGAAAGAAGCAAAGCAGTGACCGCTCAACATACCAGTCTACTGCAAATACATATTATGTATTTTGTGTACTTTTTACACACATAAAACTCCAAACTCCAAAGAAAGTGCAGACAGATTGTTGATTGTTCCCCCGCCATAAAAAGTGTTTACTCAATACTCAATGCTCAATGCTCAATGCTTTTAACACAAGCCCATCAACTTTTAATTTTAGTGGGAGAGGACAGAACAGGATGGAACTGAAACTGGAATTGGAACATCTCCATCAATATCAATATCAATATAAAATATACACACGTATAACTATTCTCGACTGGCGGTCGTTCAACCAAATATACAAAAACCATACACAAAAGTTCTCTGCCTACGTAAAAAATAAAGGACATTATCAAACTTGGTGAATCGGTAATGGGCAATGGGCAAACAGGAGAAAACAGTTTTATTTTTGTTACCATACTTTTTATCCACTCAATACTCAAAACTCAAAATTCAATGCTAAAAATTCTCTGAATTCTGTTTTTGCTACATCTTTTTAGTATTTACTTTACAATGTACATTATACATTGTACATGAAGGTAAAAAAAATCGCAACTACAAATCGCTAAAAAGGGGAAGAAGAATGAAAAGAAAAGAAAAGGGAAAGTAATGGAAAAGAATAGAATAGAATAGAATAGATACAAGACGGTTTTGTTAGGAAACACATGGATGATTTCATGCTCACTGCTCACAAACAACCGAGTTAGCACCCATACAAATGTACAAATCCACAAATGTATGTTCCTTGATGGTTATTGTGTGGAGGAGTAGAAAAAGGAAGAGAAAAGAAGAGAAAAGACACATAGACTAATCCGATCCGATATTCGATCCAACAAATTCAGATCCAGATCCAACTCGAGGAAAATACGATAAAAAGCAAGAAAGATTAATAGGACGATGGTCCATTTCAGTTGAGTCCAGTTGAGTCCAGTTGAGTTGAGTTGAGTCCAGTCTCCATTCTTTTCCATGTTCATGTTCATGAAACCAGGCTTTCCGTTTTCGCCTTTTCCCCATTTCTACTTTCTACTTTCCACCTACAGACTACTGTAAATTCTAGATTCTAGAGTCTAGATTCTAGATTGCTATCATCAACACTATCACTCGGTCGGATCACTAGCATAGTCGTCAACATCGCTAACTCTCCCTTCTCCATTTTCCATGGATCCGCCTTATAATTTTGTTCAACTTTGTAGTGTATTTTGTATTGTCCTCGGAGAAATAAAAGAGATAATGTTGTGTAAAGGATTTGAGTGTATTGTGTATCGTGTGTTGTGTATTGGGGTTGAGGAGCGTTTCTATAATACATGTTATATTGGTCATATTTTGTCTTTTTCCATTCTGCTCCTAGATCCAAGTTATACTGTTTTCTGTTCTGTTCTGTACAGATTGTAACACAGTTTATAGTTTTGCACAGTGTTCAAAAAGAAGAAGAAGAAATCTCCTCTACTGTCTACTGTCTATTGCTTTTTACTGTTAGATTGCAGGCCAGAGTCATTTAAAATAAAGCCGGAAAAATTTTATAAGGAGAGCCTTCTCCATTCTCCTTTCTCTTCTCAGTACAGTATACACTGTACACTGTACACTGCACAGTGTAGATTGTGTACGTCACTGATCTTTGAGTGAATTTATGTAGCTGTTTCTCGTTTACGACTGATCAATTTCAGTCCTCGTGGGGAGTCCACTTGAGACTTGAGACTTGAGAATTGAGTTTGGTTGGGGTTTCTTCATCATCTAAACTCTAAACATCTAAGCATCGTACATCTCACCCATGAATGGCTACGAGACTACAAAGTGAAAGTACGGGATCGAAAAGTAGAGAGTGAAAAGTGTACTTTATCCCTTTACAATGCACAATAGACAAAACACACATTATAACGACACTTGTACACACTGTACACTGTACACAAAACCCAAAAGTCTCAAGTCTCAAGTACCAAATCTCAAATCTCCTTTCTCCAACGTCACACAGCTTGTTTGTCGCGGTATAAAGTGGTGAAGAAGATGGAGACGTAAAATGGAAGGCATACATACAGATACAGATACAGAGTACAGAGATAAGTAAAAGAGTTGAAAATCTCTTTATAAATGGGAAAAATAAAGATGCTGTGCAAGTTGTTTCACTCCTAGTTTTCCTACTTTTCCTCTTTTCATTCCCATTTCCATATGCAGTCACTTTACTCTAGATTGTAGATGTAGTGAATAATGTATAAGATATAAGAGCTGCGTATAGTTTTTGGTCTGGTTTGGTATATTCAGTACTCAGTCAACTGTAACTTCTCTTCTCTCAAATAAATGTTCACAAGATGAATTAGCTAATTCCTGCAGCTCCTTTGGATGCTTGGATGTCGCCCAGAAACCAAGACGCTTTTCCCTCCTCCTCCTTGAATTTGGAACGATGAACGAGAGTTGGATTTGGAATTGGGTTTTGATTCCGACCGTACTTTCTATTTATGTGCATATGTACGACGTACACTATACTCTATACTCTATACTCTATATTCTATAAGCATTACGCCCATCTCCATTAATATTCAGATTAATGTCAAGCAACTAATCAGCTTTCATCCTTTTCTCCACCAAGGACTGATTTTCAGAAGCTTCTGATTCTTTTAATTTCTACTTCTACTTCTAGTTCTAGTTGTGTGGAAAGCTCTGTCAGCGGTATTCAAAAAGATGAATATTATTATTATCACTTTGAATTTACATGTTAAAAATGATGATGCTAATTCTGTCTAATTTTAGCAACAGATAAAAAGATTAAAAGCTTGATTTGAATGTTGAACGTTTGATTCGTATTTATTTTCGTTTTTCAGCTGTCTCAGAAATCTGTCTGCGGCAGCTGCTGACAGATTTCAATTCTTAATGTGTTTACACACAAAAATTATTTAATATTCAAGGCTTCAAGGATTTAAGGATTCAAGGATGTTTCGCCGGATTCAGGAAGTCAAATTATCTTGATTGGACGCTTTGGGCTCATCCATAATTTCATCAATCTGTCTGATCTGCCCAATTCGTCAGACATTTACTTAACATTTATAATCAATCGCATGAACAAGTCCTCAACGTTTAAACGGTTAAAATGTGTAAAAGGTAAAAGAGCATAAATCGCTAATTTTTCATTGCCTAATAAACTGTAATGTCAAATGTCAAATGTCGGATGTCCTTTTGGATTTTTTGCTTCCCTTTGCTTACATCTGTACGGAATTGTGATAAAGATGTGAAAATGTGGAGCTGGGAATTACAAAGATTTTTTTCCACCTTCAGGACAAATTTGACAGAAAACAGGAAATGTTCACCTGTCAAGTTTCAAGTTGGAAATGAAAGTCAAAGTTTCTTGCTTTGTATTGAGTATTGTGCGTTGCTTTTTGAATATTCATTATTCACTCTCCTTTCCTTGTTTTGTTCTAAATTCTAAACAACCAGCAACCAATAGAACAAGCAGCGCATATATTATAAATTGTCTGAGGTAGCATCCTTTTTAGTGGTTTCCAGTTCCCAGTTTCCAGGTTCTGGATTCTAGATTCTAGAGGCAACACCTCTTTTCACCTTTCATCCCCAAGCGAAAGCAATAACCGAGATTCACTCGTCTGTTAAATTTTATAAGAGTGGGTGTTTGGCGCTTGGAGTTTGGAATAAATGTGATAAGCAGGTTTCAAACGGTAGTATTGTGAATTCTCAAGTCTTAATTCTGGGAATTAATAAAGTGGAGGAGTAAGACAATTACAAAGTTCAAAGTTTGTATCGTGGAAAGTGGAAAATGAAAGACAGACTTCTGACATTACATTTGACTTGATTGAAAAAAGATAAAAGTGGTGGAGAGATGTATAAATTACCAAGCCAAAACCAAGTTTCTGATAGTCCCTAGACAATGAACAAAGGGAATCAAAAGTCAAAGTAGATGTTTTAAAGAGGATTCTTGATTCTGGATTGTGGGTAATATTTTAAGGTGAAATTAAGGAGGCGTACATCTATTTTTCTATAGATGCTTAAAAGTTTTAAAATTCAAAACAAAGTTCTATAGTTTGCATTCACCAAGATCCCTAAAATATACTCCGCGTTTTACTGGGCGATCAGAGTCCGAAATCAGTGGTTTTGACATGAAATCAGTATATTTCACCTGCGGCCAATCTTTTGAGCTCACTCTCAACTTTCTACGACTCTCCGTTGTTTAGATACAGGCAAAATAACAAGCCGTTGCTAACGCAACATTCACAAATCTGTTCAAAGTTGGAAATGTCTTTCAAAATTTACTGCAGGGACATTTATCATTCAAAGTTAATCAAAATCAGTCAAAACACGTCTCAAGTGGCCTTTTGCCATATTCGTTCCAAAATGTTGAAAAAATGTCAACATTGCGAACTTTTGTTCAGAGCAATCGGTTTTCATACGAAATTTCTCAGGCTTCCCGACAGTCTAAAATTTTTATATTTTAAGCATGAAATTGTGGTCAGAATGCGGTTGATATTTCGTTGACGTTTTTTAGTTCCAGCAAATAGGGCTCTTGCAGTATCATTAAACACGATTTTTTAGTGTATTATGTAAAACTTTAGTGTAAAATGACTACGTTGCCATGGATATTTGAATCCGCCCCCATAAAACAGGGTGAATACTTTGAAAGAAACACCATAGAACTGAGAAAAAGAGACTGAAAAAACACGGCACTCCAAAATGATGATAATAATTGAACTAAAAAACATCAAGTTCGACTTGGTGAAAACATGAGAGGCCAAATTAGCTTTTTAAGTACTTTTGGCTCACAATCGTAATGGCTGATAAACCTGATGTGAATATTTTGGAAGGAAAATTAAAAATAATTAAGGTTGTGTACTAGATAAAAATCACTAGGTTAAAGTTGTCACCAGATGACTCAATTTTACGAGTAAACTTTTGAAATGACCATTTACAAAAGCGTTCAATTTTTCACTTGTCGATTGGGTCTTTGGTGAACGCAGCATTCGTCTAAAATGATCAAAATAAACTAGAGTAAAAACTACAAAATTCTATAGATGCCGTCAAAAGACACAAAATAAGCATCAAGATTTTATAAAAGCAGTAGGTTTTTAACTTGAGGATTTTTTAATCAAATAACTACAATCGTTTTGAGCTCAATCACAAACCAGTGAATCTCGGATGTGATGCTTTTGTAAAATCTTGATGCTTATTTTGTGTCTTTTGAAGGCATCTATAGAATTTTGTAGTTTTTACTCTAGTTTATAATAATAACATTTGAATCTAGGTAAAGCCAAGGCTCAAAGCTCAAGGTTTAAGTCATGTTACGTATCAAGTCTAAACGGAATACAATGGAAAGGGATTTAAGTCAACGAAACAAACATTACTCCCCTCAAGACTCAAAACTCAAGACTCTAGACTCTAGACTCTAGGTAGATTCGAGGCTCGACACATCTTTTACTCAATCATCGCCTTTACATTTTGCATTTAAACTGTAAATGCTACTTTGCTCCCAGCGACGGTTTGAATGTTGAATATTTGAAATTTTGCCCTAAGCAAAAATAATATTAAATTGGATCAAAACAAATCTGGAATGATTTATGACTGTTCAGACTTAAAATGAGAATTGCGGATTGAGAATTCGGAATTTGAGATATTTTGATGTTTTTCATTAAGGAATCTCAGAATTGTTGCCAACTTGTGTCTGTAATTACGATATTATTGGAGTTAAACCCATGTCAAAAACTATACGCAGGGATATTTTAAGCGCAAATTATCACTCGTGATTTTTGATGGAGCCAAATTACAAACATCTTTGCTATTGTTTACTGTCCACACATGTTCAGCGCACTAGCTGAGTAATCAAAATTCAATTAAACGTAACATCTTGACTCTCGACTCTTGACTCTTGACTCTTGACCTTTTATTTAATTAGCCGCAAAGATTTTACTTTTAATTTTGCTTCCGACTTAAGACTTGAGACTTGAGGCCTCGGCCATTGAATCTTGAATCTGACATCTCCAGCTCCAGCTTCTCAGACACTTCATAATGATAAGAAGAAGACAACAAGTTTCCAAGAAACCCAAACTTTTAAAATTCATTCCTCAAAATTCAAAAATAATAACAAAGTACCCAATTTTCATCTAATCTTTTAACCAATTACTAAAATTTCTAATTTTAGGATCAGATTTCTGATTTCAGAGTTTCAACCCACCACAAAGTTTTGGTCTAAATCTGTAGAAAATGAAAAGTAAAATTGCCTATCCATACATTTTTAGCAAGTTTCAACAGTTGAAAATCAAATTATTGTATAGTCCATCAAAAACTGGGAAAAACCAGCTAAAACGTGTCTTATATGTACACCCTGAAAAGTGCATATGAAATTTGCAGTTGATCTTTTTAGAATTTAGAATTTACAACTTTGGCATATTTTTCATCCACATTAGATTAGAATCGTTAGTCATCACTGAGACACTGAGACATGAGCGCTACTGTCTACTGTCTACTGTAGCTTGTCGCTTTTTAAAAGCCGTGGATCCTGTATCATGAGTCTTGAGTCATGACGTGACTTTACTGACCAAAAGAAAGTGAGCCGGCCGGAAATTTGGAGAAAGTTTTTGAAAGCGTCAAAGTTGTTCAAGTGTTGGAGAAAAAGAAAAAAAATACGGATGCCGATGCTATTGTAGGTTGTAAGTTGTAGAATACAAAAGAAAGAAAAGAAAAACTGTTTATCATTCTCTTCCTGTTGACTGTTCGCTGTTGACTGCTGACTTCTGACTGGTGGCTGTTGGCTGTTGGCACTACTTTGAAATCCCCGCGTGTGCTTATTTTACATTTTACATGCACCAAAAGCCAAAAGGTTTTTTGTACTCAGTATTCAGTATTCAGCTGATATGCATAGGAAAGGAGGGAGAAAGCTTAATAATGGAGCAAAGTAGGTGCATGTAAACTTGTCGAATGTAGAATGTAGATCTAGAGGAGACGAAAAGAATGGAGACAAAGGATGCGTGACATTTTTTGACTGGGATGAGAAATGGGAAGAAGCTTAAACAAGGACAAGTTTTGATTTTTGAAGAGTGCGCCCTTCTCCTTTTTCTTCTCAACTCAAAGCTCAACTCTGCAGCTCTTTCTTTATCATTTCTGATTTTCGCCGCTGGATTTATTTTATGCTACACATTTTGTACTGAAATCCAGTGAAAAAAACACGAGTCGGTAGTTGACACGGAAAGTAATAATGTTGAGCAGTGAGAAAGTAGTGACAAAGGAGATAAAGAACAAGTGACGTGAAGTGTTGAATACACGGAGAATGTACAAGTTTTGAGTTTCGAGTTTCGAGATGCATCCTTTCACCTTCCGCTGCATGCTGTCTCGTGTCCTCTTCAATTCTCCTGTCACTCGCACTGCACCAGAATTTTGAGCCTTAGAATTTACAATTTGAAATTTATGTATATCTTTGTTATCAACCCTCAGTTAAATTTGTGTACATTGTACAAAATTTACGAAAGGAAAGAGTAAAGAGTAAACAGCCATCATTTTGTATTGCGTATCAGTGGATGAATCGTGTTTATTTTGTGTGTCATTCTGGATTCTAAATTCTAGATTCTAGATTCTAGATTCTGGTAATCGATAATCAAAAGCTAACAGCCATCGGCCAATTTTTATTTTCATGTTCATGTTGATTTTGATATTTATCCCAATTCCCATTTCAGTTCAGTTGCAGCAACAAGCAACATGTCAATAAAAGAAAATCACAAATGTACACAATATACAAGACAGAAATGAAAAATGTTTATTGTGTTTGATTATTTCTTAGAATTTGTTTTTCGTTTACATATCTGCAATCTGCACATGAGATTTTTGAGAAGATTGTTTGCACTTGCATTTTTTCTGAAATTCTCATTTTCTCATTGCTCCATTTTCCTTTTGCATTTTCTCAAGAATTAGATGGCCGTTTCATTACTTTGAATTTTGAATCCATTCTGTATTCTGTATTCATTCAAGATTCAAGATTCAAAACTCATGAAATAATAATAATAATCTTAAAGATACTAGTCAAAAATCCGAAAGAATCAGAATTTGAACAGAGAGAGAGTGTGTGGATTATTCATTATTCAACATACCGGCGCCTTTCATAACCCACCTTCTCAAGCTGTACAATATTTGTTGCTTGTGTAATATTTATGCAGGACGGATTTAGAATTTTTCATCTCCTTTTATAACTAACTAGCCGTACCCCGCCACCATGTGGCGGAAAACTCCTAAAAGGCTTGCTTAGGCAGTGAGAAAAAATTCAGATGTCCTGCCAAAATTCAAACTTCCCGCCAATATTCAAACTTCCCGCCAATATTCAAACTTCCCGCC
>JAQGBH010007050.1:0-11587 GCA_034698265.1 Sminthurinus aureus
GCTTCCGGAGCCTAGAGCATTTATGCTTTCAAGGCGATATAAAATCGTCACGAAGTGAAGATTTTTAACTTTATTAGAAAATGTCCTGTAGTAAAGTAGTAAAATAAATTGGTGTAGCTTTGGATATTTTTCTTCAAGTTCAAAACTTTGGTGAGCTTCTGTTTTAAGTGTGTCAGGCGTCGAGAATCAAGGGGTAAAAAGAACAGAGAGTAAGAACAGTCAGTTTTTTCCCGTGTATTAAAAGTTGATTGCATACATTTTTGCATGTATACGAACATATAAAATCCTTTTGGTGTAAAACGTAAAACGTAAAAAGTTTGACAATGGAAAATCCACTTGGCAAAGCAAATTTCTAGTCTCTAGTCTCTAGTAGTTTTCTTTACAATTTAAATGCAATAGAGAAAGTCAATAGAGAAATGGACATTGAAATAAATCTTGTTTGATAAAAATATAAATCTCTAAAGACAATCTCTCACAATTTTTCAACAGCTCGATAGATTTCCCTCTCTAACTTTCTCTTCTTCTTTTCTCTGCTGCTCCAGTTCTTTCGGGACTGCTCTATAAATTAAATTTCATGTTCAATATTTTATTTCATCCCTTGTTTCAAATTTCGAATTTGGAATACCAAAGCAAGTCACATCCAAATCCAAACCCAAATCCAAAGAAATCATATTTCTCATCACGTTGACTTTTGGACTAGAAGAGTTCGCTGACTTTTCTTTTCTTCCTTTCTTCCCTTTTTTCCTTTTTCTTTTCCTTTTTCTTTGTTCGTTGGGTGCAGCAAAAGAACTGCAGCAAGAGCAAAAGCCAGAGCAAGAATCGGATTTAGAACCGGAAAAGATCAGGGGGAAAGGGGAGAAGAGAAGAGTGAAATTCAAACTGTATGGAACATGAAGAATGGAGAATGGAGAAAGTACATGAAAAAGAGTATTCTTTTCACTTTTCGTTTCCATTCTCTCATTTTCTTGTCTAACTACTGTATACAAGCTGAACACTGAACACGATGTATTGACCACTTTTTCTAAAGTATTCAATAGAAATGGAAAAAGTAGAAAAGAGAAAAGAGAACAGGAGAAAGTACATGTGAAACTCGTGAGCCAAAACTAAGAAAAATCAGCACCAATCCATTCACCAGGATTCACAAAAGAAAGGGAAACGGCAGCCACAACGTACATTGTACATTGTACATATTTGTTAGTGAGATGGTGAAAGATATTTTTGGTTGTTGGGTGTTATTTTTTCTACGACTGGCTTTTTGACTTTGACTTTCTCTCTCCTTTCACTGCATACGGCATACTGTTTTTCTCTTTCTGTTTCTCTCTTGTCTTTATCTGCAATCTCTCCACGTCTTTGATTCAGCCATTATATTGCATTTGTTTCCCCCACTTTGAAACTGTTACGACGGAAAAGAATAATCTATAACGTAACACAGGCCTTGGATCACCAACAGAATTCTAGATTCTAGATTCTGGATTCTGGACTCTAGTTTCTAGTTTCTAGAGGTTCTCAAGTATCCTCGTAAGATAGACATAACATATGTCTCCTCCAATAAACTACAACTGACGTTATTGTTTAGCTCTGTCTAATAATGTACCTTGAGATTTGAGACTTGAGACTTTACCTCGTGACGACGGGTAGGAGTAGGAGGATGAAAACGACATCAAAAGCTAGAGTCAGAGTCAGAGCCAGAATCAAAACCAAAACCAACACCAACATCAAGGTCGATGATAAAAAAGAAAATAATAATAAACAAGGTGGGTGATGACATCCTCTCCTTTTCTCCTACAATTTACCCCATTCCCATTTCCATCTCGAGTCCTAATTTCTTGAAAAATGTACCATGTACAATGTAGAATGTAGAATGTAGAGAGAAGGTAGAATGGACAATGTACAAGGAATACAAATGGGGAAAGGAAAAGCGGAAAAACAAGGACAAGCTATAAACTAAGTTACATAACTAACAAAGGAAAATCCATGAAATAACTGTGTACGTCTAGAATCTGGAATCTGGAATCTAGCACATAGCATATAATATGTGCAGATGACTCTTAAATTTACAATGTATATCGTACGTTTTTCATCCCAGTCGGGATCTTAGATATTTGATATTACTCCACAGACGTTGATTGTTGATTGTTGATGAGGATCGGATGGGCTTCCCCACAATAAAATATGAATGTGGTGCATTTTATTATTGACTTGCTGTTTTATTCATTTTACCTTCAATGCTGGCATTGGAATCGGCATTAAAAAATCCGGTCAGACGGTCAGATCCAAATCCAAATCTAATGATGTGGCAATTACATTGGCCAGAAAATACTTAATATTTAATATTATGGTATTATGGATTTTTATTCAAGGTTCCATCTCACGATTTGATCTACTTTCTACTTTCTACTTTCCACGATGCACAAAATACATACAACATTTCTGACTTGTGGAAAAAAACGGTTTTTTCTGATTTTTTTGATGCAATTTTTGGACTTTAGATTTTATTGCCTACTTTCTGGGCAGTCTAGATCCAGATCTGTCTTAGATCTAATACATAAAGCATGCAACATACAACATACAGCTTACTTTTGATCTCTATGTATTGGATTGGTCGTGGGGGGTAATACAAAAGTACGCTGTCAAAATTCTGACTTGGACGGTTTATTCTCGTCCTTTCATCTCAATTCAGCAATTTATTATACTATGCCCAAGGGCATCAGCGCCAGCTCCAGTTCCAGATCACACCAGACTAGAGACTAGACCGAACCGCCAAAAAAGAACTAGCACGTGGAAATAACGACGATGATGAAAAATGCTGAAGCACACTTGTACAATGTGCAGTGTGTAGTGTCTAAAGTACAGTATACAGTGTACAGTGTACACCCACCAGATTAAGCATTTTTGACAGGATCAACGTCACTTATAATGAGGGCGGGGTTAAAATAAACTTGTTTTTCCTCCTTCCTTTTCTCACCTCGTCATTTTTCTTCATGTTCAATTGGACCTCCGGAGAATTCAGAATTTCCTTCTTTTCATATTTCTCATCTCTCCTATAAATTCCTACAAATCTCCGCAAGACATAGTTCGAGCATACAATTCCATTCATCAACATTCTATGTTATAGATTCTAGATGCGAGATGCTAGATTCTAGTATTATTTTGTGTTGTGTGAGTTAGTTTCATCACACCACCAGAATCCATGATGTTTTTTGGGAAAGTTCAAGTTCATATTGCAATTTTGTTCGTGTTCTTGTTCTGTTTATGTTGATGTTTTATTCAGTAAAGTATCATGCACTACATGTCCAATGCATAAAGACAGTACAAGTTGATTAGCATTTCCTTTGCTTTCCTCTGGTTTCTGGTTTCTAGTTTCTTTTGATAATTTGATACAACAAGAGTTTAAAGGGGAAAAGTATACAGATGAGAAAATAAACTGAGGTTAGGAGAAAGTAGAAAGTAACTAGAACAAGAAAAAAGTAGTAGCCAAAATTGGTATTGGTATTTTAGTCACAGCCCAACCACTTTAAGTGAAATTTTGTTTCGTGTAGCTTCAACTCGTAGAGTATGGATGAGATGAGAGGATACAAGAGTAGAGGAGCAAAAGATAGGGTAGTGATAGTTTGAAAGGGGAATTAGGACAAATTTAATAAAGAAACTTTTCTATGGTACTGATAAAAAGAAGTGAAAGAGACTAGATTCTAGACTTGATTCGTCTAGACTAGAGTAAAGAGAGTAGAAACCGTTTGTACATGCAAGGATTCACTTCAAAATAGCAATAACAATCCCGATACCAATACCAATACCTAGATCAAGATCATGAAAAACAAGGGAAAGTAAAACTCCCCACACTACATTCTACACTCTCTGCTTTGGCATACTCTGTACATAAAAAGAATGCCTTTGTTCAATTTAAGCCCTGACCTCGAGAACTCTGGAACTCTGGAACTCTGGAATTCTGATCAAGATCGAGATCTTATAAGACTTTGTTAGAATGCTGGTGCATCATCCACCAAATATTTGTGTTATTAACTCGGCCATGAGATCTCCTTTATTAAAAACATTGACCAAGGACTTGCGGCTGCAGGTTCACTCTTCTTTTGTCCACTGTCTACTGTCCAATTCGTATCCATATTATCAACAGAATTCCAATAATAATACAAAATACAAGCAGACAAAAATACCATAGTTTATTTCAAAAGCTCCTTCATCAGTTGTCATTCAGGATCAACTGCAAAATTTGTTTTCTTTTATTTTAAGCTCGAGTTTTGCTTTTCAAGTCTGTAAATTTGGATTGTACAATGTACGTATCATATAACGTCGACATATTTGATATTCGATATTCGATATTTGATATTTTGAGAATGAAAAAAGTGAGAATAGGGAGAAACTTGTTATTTCAATACAAACTACTAGGTACTAGAGGATGCAACAAGTGTACACCTACTAGTAATTCCAGATTCCAGGATCTACAATCTACAATCTACAGAGAGAATTATAAGAGTACAAAACTGCAGTGGATTTATATAGAATTTTGTGCAATTTCCTTTCCGGTTTTGTACTCGGGGAAAAACTACTTAACTTTTCCCATCTACTTTCTTCAAACTAAGATCTAGAATCTAGAATCTAGAATCTAGGTTCAACGAATAGAGACAAAGCGAGCGCAGTAAAAGCTACAGTACAAGAACTTTAGTAAATGTAATGAACTAGAACTAGAACAAAAACTAGAAATAGAACTAGAAAGCAAGTGAAAAAATAAAAGGGGAAAAGAGAAAAGAGAAACTGGAGGAGAAGAAGAAAAGAAAGAAAGTGTGATTTTTATTGCCCTTCATTTTAATTGGTAATAAAATCCGAGGAAAAGGATCGTCTTCTAGTTGTTAAGAAGCGCGTGAAATGTTCCATTCTCCATTTTCTCGGTGCTCTGTTGTGCTGTTCGGTGCATCCACTTCTCACTTCTTACTTTCCTCTACTGACTCAGTTCTCCTACTCGTTGTTTTTCTTCCTTGTTCTGCCATTGATTTTTCTCAAGACTCAAGGCTCAAGGCTCAAGGCCCATATAGGAATGAAATGGACGTTTCCTCGTAATCGTAATAGTAATTTCTCTACTTTTCGCTTCAGTCTGTCTACTCTAAACTGGATGTATTTTGTATACATGTATGGTCCTATAGTTTTGATAGGTCTCTGAAAGTGGCAGAATTGTGCGTAGATACATATGGTACACTCTACACTCTACCCTTGTAAATTTCTCATTTTGTGTTGTATACCACCCACACTGGCCGTCATAGAAAAGAGAAAATAGAAAAAGTGGCTGTAGGAAAATAAAATAAATAAAAAAAGGTGGAGGGAAAGCCATAAAAAGGAAAGAGTTTACCATCATGTTTGTGTTTATGAAAAATTAAGGCAATTTTCTCTCCCTTCACTTCCGCACATTTGCCAATCCAATGAGCAGTAAAAAAACCTAATTAAATAAAGAATAAAACCCCTTGTGCACCACTTGCTTTTGAGCTTTTGAGCATTTGAACATTTGAGTTTTTGAATTTCCGCCTACTTTCTTTTGTATTTCTTGTCCAATTACACGGTACAATGTAAAATTTAGAATGTAAAATGTAGAAACTGTTAAATTTTCAAAGTTTGAAGAATATATTACAACAAAAATACTATGAAAATATCTATATAATTGCAACAACGCAAATGTTGACTATAATAATCTATCTATCTATAAATAAGTAAATAAGTAATAACCTTTGCGCTGTGAGGAAATTAGTAAAAAATCAGCTACTTTCTTCACAAGTCCTTTCACAATTCACAATTCACAAGACATTAGAAATGGCCAATTGTCATTTTGTAAAGAGGATAATTAGTAAAGTGCTTCCAGGGAAACCATTTTCTTGCGAATTTCCTTAAAAGCTTTGGCCAGCGCAGTATAAAACGTAGTAGTAAAAGTAACTGGCTTGAGACGTTCCGTTTTTCATGCAGAATGTAGAATGTAGAAAGTAGAAAGTCAACACTTAACAGTCCACACGGCGTGCAGGAGAAAGTCATTTAGTCGTTTAGTCGTTATTATACGTATCATATATGTTATGTGTTAGATGGTATGACTTGCTTTAGCTCGGAATGTAAAGCATGAGTTGGTGTGATTTTTCTGGAACAACCCAAAATATTTAGTGAATTAAATTAGTCATACTCGTACTCATTTAACCGCTTGAAGGAGTCTCCTGTCTCCAGCACTCAACTGTACAATACTTAAATGTTGTGTAAAATAATTCATCGACTTTTATGCTTCGTTTAATGGGCAATGTGTGCCTCTACTTTCTCTTTCTACACTCGACACTCTACACTCTACATTGTATGTGTAACATGTAGTACAGAGTATGTATGTCATCATCATCGTCATCCTCATAGTATTCCTGGTAATTTGACAATAAAATTGCTGTGGATGGATTTTATGATGCGTCATATTCTCTGCTCAATTCTCGATTCTCAATCTGGAATTTCGAGCTCTAGTTCTAGTTCTAGTTCTAGTTCTAGCTGTAGCCTCGTGTCCTGGGGATAAATGACTAATTACTGAATGGTGAATAGAGTTTAGTGTTTAGTGTACGGACAATATGACATTACCTCATTTTGCCTCACTAGGTTGATTCATTTTCTACTCTCTCGACGTGCTTCTCTGGTTGTTTTTCCTTTTGGTTCTGGATTTCTGTGTCTATTAAGTCTACGCTGTGTGTGTGTGTTTCTGGTGCGGGAACGTAAAGCTTATCATGATTTGAAACAATATGCAATTTAGGGAATTTTGTGGAATTCTCTCGATTCATTCTGATTCTGTTTCTGTTTTTGCTCCTCGTCCTCCTAGTCCTTGAGTTGAGTGGAGTGGAGTGGAGTAGAGTGGAATTGAAGAAATTAGGACGGGTGTAATATTGAGAGTACAGAATACAGAATACAGAATACACAAGATACATGTATGTAAATGTAGTTGCCTCTAATCACTCCATGTGTACGAATATACTGCAATTATTAGAAAAAGTGTGCAAAGGGGCATCTGAGAGAACTGTTTGGGTTTGCCCATGGAAAATAGTACCCTTTACACCCTACACACAGACTACAAAATACATTGTTTGTACATTGTACATTACACACTGTACAATGTACAACACAGATGAAGCGTACCGTGTGTGCACTGTGTACAATTTCCAGTGAACAATCATACGTATCTCAACATTTGATTCCCATGAGGAAAAACGGTTAGAAATAGAGTGGAGAATTCTACTGGAAACTAGAAACTAGAAACTAGAAACTAGAATCCAGAATCCAGAATCTAGAGAGCAGATTGTAGAACGTAAAGCCTCTAGAATTTTGTTTGTTGGCAAAAAAAAACAAGAAAAGGGACAAAGTAAAAAAGTGGGCGAGTAATCAAGGAATAACGATGTAAAGTCTCTCGAGTACACTTTCAGGACGACGAAGAGCGAAGAGAGAAGAAAGTAGATACTACATCCTACATACAAGTGTACATTGTACATTGTACATGCATCTAGATTCTAGATGTAAAATCCTGTGTACAGTGCACAGACGTTTTTCTCCTTTACTTTTCGCTCTTTCTCTCCCGCGACCCAACTCATCTCCTCTCCTCTCTCTCTAGATTCTAGATTCTAGAGTCTAGATGTAGAAGAAGATACACAAGTAGTCAGTAGTCGGTAGTCAGAGGTTTTCCCTTGTACATTGCAGCTATCATCTACATTATACATTATACATGATACAGACAAATGTGAGTAGAATGGATGGACAAAACAAGAACAGTACCAGAATTGTGAGTTGTGGAAATGCAAAACGTCTTCCACTTCCGACATGATCCGACGTGCCATATCATATCATACCGTGCATTGCCGCAGTCCCACAAACATCTATAATATTTACCATATTTTTTTTAAAAAAAAAAAAAAAAAAAATTTCAAGTGCTTTAGTCTTTAACTGCTTTTGTAGCCATCTTCGGGTTGGGAGACCACATTTTTTGTGAAACCCTTTAAGATGAAAATAAAGTGATAATAATAATAATAATAATAGACAAAATGCTCCATGTAAATAAATGTACAAAATGTTGGTCATTGAGGCAAAACTGGCAAACTGGTATTTTATAATATAAATATGATATGTTATAATATATAATGCCTTCATTTACAACCGCTTTATAGATATGTTCAAAATAATGCGGTATGATCCATTCTTATAAACTAGTGGAAAAAACGTAATCGCAATCGTAATTTTTATCTTGCCCACATGTACAATGTAGAGTGTACAGTGTACAGTGTACACTGTACATTGTACACCGTCCAAAGACTGGGATATGGAATATGGAATACGGAATATGGAAACAGCCCACTTCATAATCCCGACTGTTTTATTGTGTGGAGGATGGAAGATGGAAAATGGAAAATGGAGGATTCGTGAAAGTTTTAAAAGATTTGCTAGAAGCTGCAAGACAAAAGTTTTCTCTTATTATTTATTATACTCGTTGGATTTTTATGGGAAAAGAGAATCTCGGATTTTCAACAACTCCCGTCCATGTGTGCCCAATGTACAGTGTACAATGTAGAATGTATAATGTACAATTTGCCATTTACAGTTCACATTATGCAGATTTTTCTCTTCCTTATGTATTTTGTACTTGAAAGTATGTGCAATGTACAAAGTATACTTATGATCAAGTTATGAGCTACAGTTAAAATATAAAGAGTAGTTTAGGGCTTTTTTCATTTTTTTGTCTCCTTGTCCATTCCTCATTCTTCTTTTTTTCTACTGCTACTGCTACTGGTTTGGATTCTGATATTCGTACATGTATTGTGACATGAGTGAATGATTTTTATTATTTTCATTTCCACTGCAGGGGAAAATGTATGTACAATGTGCACTGTACAAACTCCAAAGTACAAACTACAAGCACTGATCAATGGGGACGTCTAATGGTGAACTGAAACTGACATTTGTTTAAACATGGATAACCCATCATAATTCACTAGATAACTACACTGTACTGTATTTCTTGCTTTTACATGTACAAAAAAAATACTGATTTAATGCATACGGTATGCAGTATTTGTTCTTCACGTGTTTACTTATTTTTAATAAAACATCTGAGAAAAATGTGTGTACTTAATATTTGTTTACTCCCCATTTCCTTCTGCCATCAAGTCTGTCCAGTTTCCCGGAAGCTAAAATATCTAGTATCTAGTAGTGAATCAACACAGGCAGTTGACATTTTCCACGGTTCCTACAAAATACAAGTACAAATACAGAATCCGCAATCTTCTTCCTTGAACTTCAACTTGCAATTCAAAGAATTTCCAATTGAGAGTTGCCGTGGGGAACATGCACACAGATGACAGATGTGGTTGGAGGATACTATAAATATATAAATAATAATAATAATACATAATACATGTTTCTTCATTCCATCCGAATTCCATTTAAAGCAAGAGATTGTCAATTCACATTCAAAGTTCATGTCATGTCAAATATTGATAAGCACATGGAATAGTGGAACAGTGGAATATGGAATGGCAAGAAAACAAAATTTGTGATTGATTTCAATGCTTTTTATTTTTAAAAGCTTTTGTTGCCGCAAGTCAGTCAGTTGAGTGTTCAGCGCATCCACAATTCAAACGTCAGGGTGTACAATGTAAAATGTACATGTAGAGACAGCATTTGGCGTATTTTTTCAATAGCTAGAAGATTCTGGATCGATTTCATGGTCAATGCTCAATCCTCATTACATCTGAAAATAAAAGCCTTGTTTAGTATTCGAAATATTATTTTGAAGAAGGAAGAAAAGACAAGGCAAGACAAGACAAATAACAAATAACCCTGCAGATGAATTTTTGCAACTACAATGAAAAGTTAAAAGTAAAAATTGAAAGGTAGAGAAATCCTTGAAAAACTATAATTTATTATACTAAATATAACTTACGAGCCATCTGCAGTGCCGATGTGGATATGGATACTTTTTTTTTAACTGTAAACCTTCGCTCCTTTTCTTTGTACATAAATTGAACAGTAAGCTCTGAGCCTCACTCATAGTTAACCTCCCCAAAAAATTGAGGAAATTTTGTAGGTACAGTGTGGAGGAAAGAGGAAGAGTGAGGGAAATGATAAAACATTACCATATGACAGCTCGTGGAAACTCTGGTCTGGACTGGATATGACTTTCACTAAATTTATTTGGGTCATTAGAAATAAAGTTTGGAAAAGGGATGTCACATTATGAGAAAGAAGAAAGAACAAGATACTCAACTCTCAATGCTCATGTACAATGTACAATGTACAAAACGGGAAAAGAAGGGAGAAAAAATGATGGGGAAAAGTACGGTCATCTCCTTCTACTGGGACTTTAGACTTTAGACTTGACACGGATTATCTAGTTCGAGTTGGTCTTCTGCTTTCTATTTTGTCCAAAGTCCAAAGCTTCAATGTGGATGTCAAGATTTTCTAGTTGAGCTGTCATTACTGATACAAGGTACAATGTACAATGTACTTTATACATTGTACATTGCAACCATCGCCATGCTATTTCATGACAGACATGAGATACACGACGAATGTACAATGTGCAAGAGGAAGAGGAAGAAGAAGATTGAATAAATGTGGACATTTTTCCATATGCATTCACCTTTTTGGTGAGCAGTGAATCGGACGTGTTCATAGAATCTTTTGACTTGTTCTTCAAGTTCTTACATGTCGGTGCGGGTTGACAACACTATGTATGCTATAGTAGAAAACTAGCCCATTTGAATAAATGTGCTATCTATCTAAGCGCAGTAATGTTCAGTTTGAAGAGGAGAAAGTTTACCCCTCTCCAAACCCGTACATACTGTACAAATGGTGCATATTGTAGGCTATAGGTTGTAGGGACAGATAGATTTATGAGCTTATTTCTTCCGTTTAGGTACAAATGTAGAAATTCTATAGATTTAGATGTCCACTTCAACTTTTACTTTGACTTGGAGTTCCGACTTTTTCTTTCACTTTTACTTTCACTTCTACTCTTACTTTCTCCTGCGTCATCATTCAACATTCAGCGTTCAACATTGAGCATTCAACGTTTTCTTCCTCCTTTCCTTCTCTTTGTGCTAGTTGAATGCATGAAAAAGTCGTCGGCCAACTCCTTTCATCCTGCCGTCTCATATGAAATACACATTGTACATACATGCACACGTGTAGTTAGGCCTTTTTTACCTGTAGCTCTAGCTGTAGATTTATAGGCAATAGGCAGGCTAACGTGATCACCAGCACCAAATCCAGCTCACCAGCTAATATCGTCAAGATTTGATATGAATTGAAAGTCATCGATGACAGAGAGAGATACAGTCAGAGTCAGTGTCAGAGTCAGATTTAGCATAGGACATCTCAAATCCACATATAAAATGTTCGTACTCTGAGCAGTCTGAGCAGTGACTTGACAGCTACGTGGATAGTTGAATTATTGAATCCTCTTTTGATACATCATCATTTTTCTTCAATTGAATTGAACCATGTGGATTAGGGTGGTCCGTTTCGCAGAAACGTTCGAAAAGTCAACGGGCCCTTGTCTCAAATTGAAGACATACCCATGGAG